>JBAJFG010000192.1:0-237201 GCA_037903475.1 Ancylostoma caninum | reverse complement strand
TCAAAAAAAACACGTTTCTGAACTTCTTTATTATGAGATACTTCTCTGGAACTCTCTAGAACCGTGTGGTTTGACCTAATTTGCTCATCTAGCTGATTTTATGATTCCATGACGTTAGTTTTGTTGCATCAAATGGGCCATTTTTCAAGGATTGAAACATAATATGTAAACGGAAAAAACCAATTTCCGGAAACTCGCAGTAGCAACAATGGAGTGTCTCTTTCACCATTGAGCCGTGAAAGATAAGAAATCTGTGAGCATAAGGGTGTGGTTGAGAATTCGCTACAATAGTCTTTGTACTTGTTTCTGATCCGATTCTATGTATAGTAGCACTCAAAAAAAGGATCAACGCCGTTTCGACAAGGGAATCTTTTGCTATAACTCTACTCAGGAATGAGCTATCCAAATGGAATTTGGATATGCGTTGAAGCTCTATGGGTGCCCCCTAAAAACAACCTTACCTGGACCGAAACTCAATTCTAGTGGCATTATTGAGCCTAAACATCAATTTCATCGGCTTCTATAGATTTTGTCCAATATCTTCATTACCACTTTCCCAGAAAAATGAAAAATGATATAGAAAGAGCACATAATTGGCTATTTTCCCAACATGTGTCATTGCTGCATTTTTCTTCGCTGCAGGAAGGCGAGAACCAAACTATAATACATAATTTGGCAGAAAATCTGTTTTACCGTATCCCAAGAATATTAAAAGCATTCCAGTTCTTATTTCAATATAAGAATAGTGGTTGGCAGCATAGATGTATCCCCCATCGGAATGGTTGCCTTTTTTTGAAATTAGTGAAATTCTTTTTCTATTGATTGGACTTTTTGGCGATTCCATTTTGTCACACAAAGAGAAGAACTATAAAAAACGAGTTCTGTAGCGAATTAATCTGTTAACATAAGATTCAGTATAATTCCCTTCCGAACCGAAATGATCAGATACATACATAGGAAGTAGGAACAGCAAATTGATGAGAATGATGAACTCCCAATTGGAACACGATATTTCTGTTTTAAAGCAGATGTTGTTAATGTGATGCAGCAAGAAGGAGTTCTTTAACCCCCCCCCCCATAATTTCTTTGAATCTCGTCTGAATACCTCGATTCGAAGTTGAGTTACAGCAAAAGATTCCGTCTTTGACAGTGGTAATTATCTTTTTGAGCGCTACTGCATATACTGGACCTTGAGAAGGGGTGCGCGGAAAGGCGGTGTTGCCGAAATCTTCTAAACAGCTCTGTAGGAATTCAATTTTCTTGTATTATTTTTATCTTGTATCCTGTATTACTTGTTGTATTCCATCACATTTCGCGCTTTCAGTAGGCGTAGACCGGATGGATAGACCCATACCCATGTCCCAGAATTGCTCGCCCCTTCAACGGCTAGTTTCTCTAGCTTCGTATTTTATTTTCAACCAAATCAGTCCACAAAAAAGCTGTCTTTTTTACACTGGAACAGAACAACACTGGAGCGGAGTTTCAGGCCATTAATCTGTATGTTACGGAAAGTTCTCACAAACCGATCGCCGTCATAGATGACAGTGGAGTACTTTTCATGTGAGTATCCTGCTACAGCTGTTTTATGGAACAGATCGACCGTATCATCATTAGTCAGCTCTGAAAAGATGCTACTTTTGCTCGTTTCTGTAAGGAAGTGAGTGATAAACTGGACAGTAACAATGTAAACTAACTCAGTGACACTCCAATAGGCTCAGTTTTACCAAACTGGTCAGCCAAAAACTTTTCGATATCCTCGGCATGCTTCCGTGTAGCAACCTCGAAACGCAGCTTGTCTAACATCTGAAATATGATAACGTATCTCAAAAATTGTGAAGGTGCGGCGCTTTATGACAGATTATTGCGTAACACAACGAATGTTCAATAAATTTAAGCAGCAGAGTCATATTTGAGAAAGTCCCAAATGTAAATTAAACTTACTGTGTCGTGAAAATCCGGATCAAATATCTAGAAAATATTGTTTAGAGCAAAATTGTTTACGTCTGAGGCGAAGCGTTGACGGCGATGTTCCAAGTATACTCAGAAGAGAAAATACACTAAATATTCATAAATTGACATAATAAATAAGTACAAATTGCCCTAAAGCTCAGCAATGGCTTCAGACAAATTGGAAGCGACAATAACGGGTCTCGCATGATCAAGCGAAAGTGATGTTCTCACCCTTGGCCCCACCGAACCGGCTTATCCCCAAGTGCTTTGGGACGAATTCATTACACAATTTAAGCTAAGAATGATCTAAGCAGTCCTGAAAAACTTCTTTTAAGAATTCAACATCCTAAACAATTTTTCTAAGTTTCCGCAATCGTTAGTTAGACGTATTTCTATCAAAAATGAGTTCCACCCTGTAAATCTATTTCCAATAATGTCATAGAAGCCTACCTATTCTTTTCTTCTGAAAGAGAATAGAGAAGTTCCAGGTATGCGTTTTGAAATTCCCTTGTATAAAAGTGAATATTTCACCGAGGGTGTGGTTCAGAGTGAAGAGAAACTAGCGCATTTGGTAGCCAGAGATTTCGCAAATGAGCGAGGATTAAAAAAATCAATATCCATACAGGGCAATTTCTGTTCCCAACAGTGGTAGTGCTAACTAGTCAATACTAACCTCATTCAGAATTGTACAACCACTAGAAAAGTGAATGGAAGAGAATAGAACGGAATTACATTACCATGGCATGCACTAAGTTTAGTTGTGCTTGTCCATTATTTGAAGTGAGTTTTGTTATGTCTGGCCCAAAAGTGCTATACAATCAGAAAACAAGTTGCTCAATGGGAATAAAGGAGGTAGAACCCATTGTCTTTGATATTCGCATTCAGCTTTCGATTAAAACTAATCAATGGTCTGATAAGAGTGCACTAAGGGGACTACTGAGTACATGTGCTGTATTTACCATCACTGTTCTTGGAAGGATGGCCCTAATAATCGCGTAAAATTAATGGCCCCGCGTAAAATTAGAGTTCAGAGAAAAAACCTTGATCATACTATGTGCATGTTCATTCCATGCGGCATTTCTTACATTTAGTGATGAGTCTCAATGAATAGCAATATGTATCTCCAATCCACCGATCAAGGAACCTGTCACAACGCTTCCCAGATATGAATATGTGGTTATTTATGACTATGAATTTTAGCACTCAAAAATTTCCTAGCTTGATTTGTTAAGCTTCTAAGAGTTTGATCAGTAAGAAGGAAACAGCTCGCTTAGTTTGGCACACCATGAATTTTCTTGGAGATTAAAACGCTAGGACACCTCGGAATGACACAGCACAATATTCAAGGTCTACAACTTTGAAAAAAAAATCTATGAAACATATAATAAATCAATAAAAATTTTCCTTCTCGCTGGCAGACGCGGAAACAACCAAGTACACTTGTAATTGTAATTAAAAAAAAGGTCTATTGTGATAAAACGCTAACAACACAACACTGGAAACAAAGTCCGAGAAGATTTTGGGTAGAGAATGGTAAATTTTTAAACCAAAACATTATTATTATAATATCATAACGAAAACGAGGATGGGAGCTACGAATAAAAATTATAAGAGAGAAGATTAAAAATCTTATAAACATAGAAAAATTTTAAAAAAAACAACATTGATCTTATTACACCTCAACAGTGTGAATGATATATTTTTGCCAGAATCCAAAGTTTCTGCGAAGTTTAAAGGTTCCGTTGTTGGAATTCGAAGATTATCAAAGCAGTTCATGGACCTACAGTGCTAATGAACGTAAAGCTTGGATAGTGGTGGTGGTATACTCCACGAGTTGGCCAGTACTGGTTGTTGGTAAACCTTTACATCGCACGACTAGGTGACGTTACCACACAATTTGTCGGAAAAAAATGCGACACGAAAATTTGCTTATCATAAGTGCACACAATCTACGTACTTTTTCTACAGGAGGAGGTCTATTTGATCAGCGGAACTTTTGCTCACAAGTACACATCTCTGTGCAAAGAGATAGCACAAACACGTCGTCAGGATCGCTCTGAAAATTGGCTTTGGATATTTATTTATCAATGGTTTTTGCATAAGCACAGTTGGTGCTTATGAGAAGCAGCTAAGTGAAATGTGGCGACTCGAAACATCTAAATTCAACGTAAACATTTATACATTTCATCATTATCTATAGACGTGCACGAAGGCACATGGATTTAATTACTTCTGCATTGAATAAGAAGGACATAAACTCCAAATGAATACAACATATATGCAAGAAATAGCCAATAGTTACTAATGCGAAGCCACTGAATCCGCTGCAGAGTTTTTAAGGGTCTGTACTGATTTTGACAGCTCATACGGACAGCACATAATTGCGGAGACTGCTCTTTGAAAAAAAAATGACCTATGCTAAGTTTAGAGCTTAGAAGAATAAATCTTTCAGGCATCCTTTAGCATTTTTCCGATAAAAGTTTTGGATCTCATAACCTAGTCTTTTTTTAGGATTCCTCAGGCAGAGCCAAGCAAGCAGAGATGTGAGGAACTGTTACTGCAAATCCCTCAAAAGCTGAAACGATGATTGGGAGTTCTAAATGTAAGCGTAAAATGAAAAGCGTATATTGGAAAATGGGAAAATCTGTGCAACACTAGTTTCCAGGAAATCCTTTGACTGTCTGCAAAGCAGAGGAACTTTTCCATGCATGAGTGCCAAATTCTTTCATAGTTGCTAATTCCTTCGACTCAAATTATAAATTGAAGTAAAAATGAAATATCAAGAAGATTATGGCAATACACATGTATATGGCCAACGACTGACAAGAATCTATAAGGAGGCTTCTACTTCCGCAAGACTGAGGAAGAATGTGGTCTTCAAGTAAGAAGTAACAAGTTACAGAAATTGAAAAGAAGGTAGTAGAGTTACTCAGTACTTGTGACTACCTAAGCATAGAAAGCAGCATAAGGAACATATCACCAAAACTCTCATTGCAAGGAGAATCTCAAAAGCTATTATTAGGAATTAATCGTGAAGCAATCTCATTGAGTAAGACGTTCTACGAAACATTCTGTATGCACTTCACTTCGAAAAAACAATAACAGCTTTCGAGTTTTAGTGAGGTTCTGTGGCTGCATAGACTGAATTTCTCTGGTGTTTTAGTCTAGCAAAATAGAGGGATATTCCTGCAGGTTGTGATCAGTGACGATGTGGGTGCCCTACGAGCTGTGCCACTTTGACAACCCATGACGGATGAGCCTCGACAAATGTCTTTTTCGAGTGTTGCACAGTAGAGACATCCTGAGAAATTTCGTGGCTAAAGACAAAGGCTGGGTCTGGTGTCCCCACATTTCTTCTATACCATTCCTGGGCAAGTCAGTGCCAATACCCCTTAAGTGTTGGTTGCTTGGAAGGCATTGGAAAGAGGGTCCACGTAAAGAATATTCACCTTCTCTATTTTTGTAACATTGTTCATGAGCAAAATGCAGCAATTACTGGAAAAAAGAACCAGCACCTTGATTAAGTCAACTAACACATATTCTGGCACAGCACTGATGATCGCTGTCCTTTTTCTAGGACTTCGGAAGATCAACTGCAAAAGAAAATTCGACAACTTAAGCCAAATTACAGTTGGGACCTTCAACGTCTTTACAACCTTGCCATTGAAGCCCGGATCGAGAAGGATAGATAGGAACACCGTAGATAACCAATATTCCTCGAACAACTATGCATACGGAATATGTCCTTGATTGAAATTAGAACTCAGTGTGGAGATTCAACCTCAAGAAAAAAATAGTGTATGTTTGCCAGAACTTCTCGTGCAAGCCATTTATTCCACAAGTTCCTCTGGAGTTTCTCAATGAGACACCAGTGAGAGCAGGAGCTACGACAGCATCATCATTACATTCGTCATGATGGTCGTCAGCCAGCAACCGTGAGCGGTCGGTTCCAACTTTCCTTTTCAGGCGAAATGTCTCCCAAAAGCCATTTTCCTAACCGGCGATCTCCTGAGCGGAGGAGCAGAGTATGCTCCACCGGATCACTGGTGGTGAGCAACGCAATGGAAAAGAACTACGTCACAATTGTCAGTTTACGACGAAGGTTGCCATCATGCGAGGCAGAGACAGCAAGTGTCGAGGTTGCTTGACAAAATGCACCCTCAAATGAGTCTGTTGACTCGTCGACAGTGGAAGAAGCAGACACGGACCACGATGCTATCTATACATCTCACCCTTGTCCGACCTCGCACTTTCCATCTAACATCTTATCTGGCAGCTCAAGCACTCCATGGCCGAGCAGCACTTCGCCTTTGACGATTTTCGACCACTGACTGATGACTTCTTCGACCTGTAGTAACATGGTTACTGACCCCGTAGTGCTAGAGCTGTCCCTGGTAGGTGGCCTCAGGCCATAGGCGTACATGGTCATCGCAACATGTCCTGAAGTTTTCTAAAAGAAGCGAAAAAGTTTGAAGATTAAAAAAAATCCAGAGTGTCTCAATCATTTCCCGACAACCTAATACTTTCTTTCCATCTTGCTCCAAAGCCTATCCAGCCCTGACCACACCATAAATGTATTTTGTCGAGCGGAGTGTTGAGGTGGAAGGCTCTATTCAAAGCGAACTTCTTTCTTAGTGAATAGCTCCATTCAAAACGAAAGTCGCCGAATTCAAATCTCCGCATTATTACCTCTTTGCTGAGGTATACTGCTACTGCTACCATCCTAGGGCCACATGCATCATTCAGATGACCCAGCGTATACGTGTCAACACTCTTCAGATCCACCCAATGTAACATGCGAATCAATACGCCTAACCAGGGTAATCTCAATTATGCATGGGCCTCTAGTCTACCGCTGTTCTTCGGCACTTCACCATCGTCTGAGTCACAAATCTCCCAAGATGCTTCCATAGCAAATTTGAGAAGGATGTATGTAAGATTTGCAAACTGTCTCAGGATTGCTCTTCCAGCCGTGTCTTTTGTAGAAAGTGACGTTCTGTTGACTGTTCTGTGACGTTCTGTTGTTTCTGTTGACTAAGTGCTCGATTTATAACTATATTTCCTAGTGTGCCTGATTATTCCCGGGATTTCTACAAATGAACTTGCTTCTATGACTGGGATGGCACTGGCACTCAACAGTTTGTTCACCTATTCATTCTCTGACTCATGGCTTAGTGTTAGGCAGATCAATAGCTCATAGATTGATAAACAAATAAATCATTAAATAAACACTAGCTAGATAAGCAAGTACCTAATATAACGAATACGCTGAAAAAAGAGAAGCAAGGGAGGAGAGGATTCGTTTCTAGAGAGCCAGTTTTTCTTATATGGAAGAATGAAAACTTCAAAAGCAGCTCTACATGGTTGTGAATTGGCGCAGTTGAAGCCAAGAAATGCGTTCAGCCAGGTAGAGCAAACTGGAGGCTTTACCAGGGAAACGTTTTTTACGCAGTCAAACAACGACGCCGCGTGAAGAATGGGCGCTGCCAAAGTACACTGCAAATATAGAGAGAAGACACGTGGGAAAAAATTTGGTTCCATCTGCTTTGGGAACGACATGATGGCTCGTTTTCGTTGTGTTTATTTTTGATCGCACTCTGACACCTCACACCGTTTGGATGAGAACGTGCAGTCATTCAAGAATTTTTCGATAATATCTACAAAGAACTGATTGAAACTGGTTTAAGAACGCTGGTGAAATTGTGTCGATGAAAAGAGAGAATGATTACAGTTCACAAGTTCAAACACAACAAGCTGGCTGGCCGGTGAACATAGCATAACACACCGATTGACATTCAAAGGGTAATCAAATTTCAGGAATAAGTAGCCAATTTTGAGGCTTCATAAGAAAGGCGTCGACCACTGCCCCTGGGCGGAGAAGGAAGGACGTGTAGGACTCTGCGGGGCGACAAGTTAGTTCCTTACTAAGCTTTAGTCATGAAGGCCTTCCCTCACTACCGATGAGCTCCAAGTGAGGTTTTACCTTTTTCTCTACTGGACGGAACAAAGTGGAGATAGGGTCACTTTTTGTCTTGCTTCTACTTATTAGTAAAGCAGCAAATTCGCGGACGCTCCTCCATAGAAGAAATGAGTCCGTAATGTGCACTGCGGATAATTGCGCTGCAGACAGCCTGGTTCTGAACGAGTTGCTCCAATACTTTTTTGCTGAATGTGAATCTCTTTCGAACTCGTTCTGATACTGGAGGAACCGAGCCAGCTTCCCACACCGAGCTTATGGTTCTTCATACGACTCATCGCGGTGTGCGGAACTGCTGTTCAAAGGTCGCCCTTTGATATGCAGTCCCGTCATCCAGTCATCTATAAGTCCTCATTCATTCATTCATTCATTCATTCATTCATTCATTCATTCATTCATTCATTCATTCATTCACTCATTCATAAATTCATTCATTCATTCATTCATTCATTCATTCATTCATTCATTCATTCATTCATTCATTCATCCTTTCACACATTCATTCGCATTCGTAATCAAAGCTATTTGACTGTGAATGAGCGAGGATTCATAAAACTCTTCGCTTTAGAGATAGACGGCTGTACATAGTTAGAGGCAAATGTGGGTCGTTCGCAGTTGTACCAAAGCCATAAGAAAGGACAGTTCACCCTCAGACTATGTAACGGCTGTGAAGAAAAGCACGTGGGTGAGACGATACTAGCTAGGAAAAGAGGAGAATTAGAAGATGTGTTAAGGCTGAATTTGTGAGCGAAAATATAAATGGGCTTATCTCTAGTCGTCACGAGGCTGCTTCATCGTGTGATTAAGATGGAAGTTGGTGAGGCCCCTTCTTAATATGATAGCTCGTGTTCATGAAATTGTATCCTAAGTTCTTCTATGTGTAGGATAACAATCGCCGCGCGGCTGACGTAGGCGAAAGACTTAAAAATCACCTGCACGCTGTATTGCTAATGTTCCCCTCTTCTTCAGTAAATTTTTGATGAGGTTGCGATTCATTGTCAACGTTAAGGTCCAGAGACAACGAATGAGATTAGCACTACTGGAGCTCAAACATTAATTGTTTATCCATGTAAAAATGCGCTCGTTCCGCAGAGTGTTAAGAAGCTCTTGCGGTGGCTGTCAATCACATATTCTCCTCCTGTACAAGGACATCACCGAAACGGCTTTTCTGAACATGAAACACTGGCCTGGTGCGGTACCTCTCTCCATTTTTTTCTTTGAAAAATCTCAGCTTCTTCGATTGCTACTAAAAGCTTGGGCCATGTGGGCTCATGAACATTTCTAGGTTCAATGCCGTGCTGCAATTTCTTAAAAAACAAGGTTTTACACGATAGTTTAGGACTTACAGCAATTGTCGGACGATGTCGGACGATGAAGTTCAGTTTTTTCAGTTGTTAGCCACTATTCCCCAACCCTGTACTTCTCATAGTCATTCACATCAGTTCATTCTTGCTTTATTTATTTATTTATTTATCTATTTATTTATTTATATACACCCAGAGTGCTCCACCGAAATCAGCTGAGCGGATGAACATCAAGTATGACAACATTAACGCTAGACTACTGCGCTCGAATTATGAACAAAGTATTCAAAAGCCGGAGCCCGGAAGAGTGCTCATAGGAAACTTCCACAAGGAAATCCTTCTGTGATGTGATGCTAAAATCGAAGCTACTGTTTCAATTCTTATGCTCTCGCTTATAACGGCACAAAATACCCAAGGTGTGATTAGAATCACGGTTGTGATGTACATCACTTTCGAGCGGTGGATAAGAACGGGCAGCAATTAGGCAAATGCCCTTGAATTCCATGCGTATCCAGGCGGAGCGTGAACGTCTTTCGGCTACCCAAAGACACCACTTCCTTGGTGTTTGCGCGCAGAATAGCAGGGCATAGATAAGTGACATCATTTGTTATTGATGTCATTATTGATTTTTTAAAGTGAAAAAGAAAATAAAAATTCAATTTTGTGATTATTGTTCACAATGTTTCGTAAAAGTTTGTCGTGCCGTGACGACTCTGCCCCTGTGACCGGGTCCCGCCACGCACATTGAAGCACTTCAGTTCCCATGCCCTTGTTGCTTGCGAATGGAATAAGCCCCCCCCCCCCACCCGACGCAGAAGGATTGGTTCTTCTCGTGCTTTCACGTCGCGTTTATTCCGTTGTCGTTCGATGTAATACCTTCACAAGGAGCAACAGGTCCTCCTACGGCTGGCGATGCCGTGCTCCACGGGCAATACTTCCTACCATCTTCTTTGTTAAGATGGTCCTAATACATTACAGATAGCCTCGTGTTTGATGTCGTGTGATTGATTCCATAAAAATCGCCTGCCGTGTTGTATATTTTTAAATGTTGTGTGTTGCATCATCTCCCTATCAGTAAATAATCACCATGCGGGTGGGGCCGGGATGGGGGGGCGCACTATGGGGACCTTGTGAGTGAGACGGGAATCGCGATCCTAGGTTCCGTTCGGCTACGAACATATGTGGGGGTAGGTCGCCCTTAGGTAACTAGGAAGCGCATTTTCCACGGACGTGGTCAGTTGTGCTCTAATGCTTTAAGGGTCTAACCTGTGAGTGAGACTGAAATGCCGACGGACGCTGACGCACTGCAAAGCTTATAAACTATCTGTTCCACTTTCATACTTTTTTCGTTACTGTGAAGCACACATTGGGATGACCTAAATCGCATTAGGGGTCTGTGCGATTTTGATCCGGTCTGTAAACCTTGGTTATATCTAAAGCAACACCTCTGTGTATTTTGAAGCTTCATTGAGATTAAAAATATCTCATTTCGTACCTTACTTATTCATGACCTTATTAGTCATCTTGAACTGTGATACGTTTGGCTCCATAACCCGCTCTTGTTTAATCTCATGCGCTATCCTACCCTAGATAACTTAAATAACGACAATCCTTCAGCGGCAATGAATGCCACGATGGTCAAATTGCGTGATTGTGGACCATGCGCTACTATAAGTGTTTTTCATAATCACGGTCAGTGATCACAGAAAAAAAAGGAGAAAAAGTATGTACATACATACATACCAGATAAACAAGAGAGATGTAGTCCGGCTTTGTGCACAATTGCTCATTCTTCTTTGTTTCCAGGAGCACTTATGTCCTCGCACATTTTGATTGGCATTTGCATGATTAAGAGGCTCTACAAGACTAGATCGGTTATGAGGATTCTTTGAATGAATCCTCTCTTTTTGTCTGAAAGCCTTGTCCTATGAAGGGCACATGTTATTGAAGAAGTTGCATGGACAAGAATTGTGGTCTGAAGGCTAAGTCGAAGATCTTGTTGTGAAAATCCCTTGCAGTGGATAGAAAGTTTATTTAGATTAATGAAGAGTGGTCATATTTAGATTAATGAAGAGTGGTCATTTGAGAGCTTAAATTCAAAGTCGCAGCACCATAAATTTGCCGCCTTTGCAGCCGTCGTGGAGATTCTGGAACACTGCTTTTCCGTTCTCGCGGAATATCCCATACGGAATTTCATAGAGGGATTGGAAACCCATCTGAAATAGGCAAAATAGTTGCGAACGATCAAATGGTCAGAAATGCTAATTCTGTGTGGTCTGCTTAACTTACCTTTGTGAAAATCCCCTGAGAAGCCATTGCAGTTGCGGCTGTCGCTACAAACTGGCATCCATCAGCACGGGCTATCTCGAGAGCTCTTTCTGTTAGTTTTTTACCCAGTCCTCGACTGCAAATTGAAAGTCTGTTTTTGATCTTAAGAATGGTAATTACGGCAACATACCCTCTGTAATCTCTGTGAACACCGAGTATGTCTAATTTGAACACCTTTGATTTGCTTCCAAGCAACCGCTTTTGCCTGTGTTCTATTGCGTACACATAGGTGAACAACTGGTTCGCCTTCTGATTTTTGTAGGGTCCTTTGCGGATTTCTGAAGTATCTGGGAATAACGCTACGTTTATTAGTCACTATAATATTCACAAACCTTCAGCAAAATCGTGATGCTCAGCGTCGATTTCTGGAGGGATTGGTGCATCGTCGGTAGCGTGGTTTTTAACAGCACACAATAATAAGGCGACCAACCTAAGATTAGTCAACGCATGAAAAAGTTTTACCAGTGATGTAGTTTAATTTTCCAAATTCACGTTGTTTAGTGAGTTATTTTCTATCGGCTATGTATTCTAAAATATCAACACAGATATCAGACCCAGATCTATAGTAGTGTTGTGCAAAAACTTTACTAGGAAAGAGTCAGCAAGGATATCCCATGCGTTGCATGGGTCAACAAGGTTCACACCTGCTAGTCCTGATGTCACGTGAAAGGGACCAAGGTAAAGAAAGGATGGAGTGGTTTACTATCATGATAAGGAATGAGGAAAATCCACTGTTGCATGACCGTATGGGTGTACCAAGGAATTTTGACAATTCTAGAGCTCTCAGCAGCAAGAGGTAGCGCTGATCGTGTCTGACAATTCCGACTACAACACATGTATTCGATTCAGGAAATCTTATTGGATGCGGTCCAAGTACAAAATTAGAGAGGGCACGGATTGCCGCTTTGGTATCTGCTTGGTCCACTTCCAAAATAATATGGAACAATTTTATGTACAAGTGACCACTAACTCAGCATCTACTTCTACTACGTGAAGTGAGTACAATTTTAAGAGTCTATATTACTCGAATAATATTATTATAATTATTTTAATATTTTATGTTTTGACATTACCATTTAATACTTTATTAGTTAATATAATATAATTATTTTAATATTTTATTATAGTTATTTCTTCAAAAAAGTCAATTTTGAAAAGAACATCTAAGTAACTGACTTTTCCGTGTAACCTCAAAGCCGAAGTGAGTTCAATTTTCTCCTCACGTTTCTGGTAGTTGATTCAAAGACTGGGTGCTATGCTTGCATGCTAGTTTCCATAAATGTGCTTCCCATTGACTGAGAAAAAAACAAATCCATCAGTTCAAGAGTTGTCACTCACCTATCCTTGTCGTATACAACTGAAGAGTATTTTTCGTGTGAGCATCCGTTTTCGGTAAGGTCGTGGAAGAAATCGCATGCATCATTCTTCGTCAAGCCTTCAAAAAATCATGTTCATTCCTACTGAACAATACGTTGACAGTAATATGGTATGGCCATTGAATTCCTAGTTTGATGTCACAAAATTGAAAAAAAAACTGAACAGTGATGCCGGGGCTAATGTGGAGCCCTGAAGACGCTACAGCAGTTCCGGTTCTCTACCTTGATGTCAGCAGAGATCGCAGAGGACAACTTTTGAAAACTAAATAGGAATAAAAAATCAAAAATAACCAATGCAAAGATTGTATGGATTCGATAAAGAAAGTTCGAAGATATTATTTAAGAGTTGCTAGAACAATGTTCCATGTTCCTGTAAATTTATCAGCACTAAGGCTTACAAACTAAATATTGTAGTGAAGATATGACAAAGCTGCCCTTGACAAATTTGCAATGTTTATATTCTTTCATGCTAAGGCAAGCTTTCGACACGGTTCATACTTATTGGCCTCTTCTGAACTAGGGAAATCCCTACATTTGAAAACTTTTCAACGGTAGCACTGAAGGAAACGTTTCAACGGTAGCGCTGAAACCCAACCTCCAATGAAATCCAACGTAGCATCGCACATACTATTATATTTAACATCAAATGCAAGAACTCAGTTGCCACACCAATGATTGTCTGGAAGTGAACACAGACTTATGGAGCGTGAGATCGGCTCGTTTGCGCTGAATTCCTCATTCAGGTACTTTTCAATATCCTTGGCATGCTTCCGCTTGGCCACGTCGATTCGCAAATTGTTTGACGTCTGCAACATAATTCAGATATCACTTTGGATATTACAGTGCGAAGATTTCCCTGAATCTGGAAATTTTGCATTAATTCTTTCAAGTTCTCAGATTAATTGGGCTAAAATAGAGTAGCTTTGACTGGTATACGTGTACTTGTGAAACGAATGCGTTAGAGATAAACCAGAAAATATCTACAGTTTTAAAGACAGTGTTTTCCTCTAGACACCCTCTGCAGATATATAATCTCGCCACCTATATGTAATTCCATACAAAGCCTCCAGAATTCCATGGATGACTCCGTTGTCCTGAATGCTCTTGCGATCGAAATATCCTTGAAATATCTCAGCTCTAGATGCTAGACTCTTGATGAACTTTCAGATCCCGAGAAGAAAAACTAACTAGAGACTGGCTAACTTCTGCATCTCCTTAGTGTGTAGACTCTTCAAAAGCAACTGCATGAAAGAACTTTTTTTTTACTAGAAAACCTTTATTTTTCAAAAAAGAAGCTGATATTCCACTTTATTGTAGGTGGTGTATCAACTCTGAAAAATGAGAACATAGAAATAGCTCTTCTGTATGCGCAAGGACCATACTCACCGTCGCAAGACTGCGCCATATTTGCTGCCAATGCTGACCCTGCTGGCGCTGAAGTGACGTTGAATATCCAGTACCGCCACCTTTTCTGATGATAGATGGCTCATTTTCCGTCGAAAATGATAGAGTTTTTATGCCATTGCGCAGCTGTCGAGGTGATATAGCGTCCTGTACAACTTTTTAGATATTTCAACAATGTGATTATGCTATTGTTGCCACGCGAGATGCAAGAAGCATAACACATACCCAGCGCATTTTCAGCAAACAACTCCGCAGACTGTTTGACATCTGAAAAAAAATCGGATGTTAAATGTCCTTTGGCACGGCTACACGAATAGATTTACGGATGCCGTAGAAAGTATCCAACGGCTGTTAAGCCAGATGAAAGTTAAAAGTGAAACAGTGTGTTTTATTATGTTGCCTCAAGGATGACAAAGGAGTAAGAAGTGTAACAGTCTGTTTTATCATATTGCCTGAAGGATGACGACTAGTTAAACCAATCTAAGGAAAAATGAGTGAACATTATGTGGAGTGAAAACGTTAGAGAAAAATCCTACAACCCTTCTTATCATGTTTGGCTAAATTTCTCTTCCTTCTTTGATCATGCAAATTTTTATACTTGTTATGACTCCTATCACTTCACATAGAATCGAGTGCGGTAGGTGTAATTGGAATCAAAAACACCTATGGTCATACTGGCAATGAGTAATAAGAATATTGTATGTAGTAAGCAGTGATGATTCGTTTGGTTTCGTGATAAGAGATGAGATAACGCTTCCAATATCTTTGGGCCTTCAGTTTTCTCAGAAAGATAATGATAGCAGTTTTAATATGTAGTCTATTACGCTAGGTGTTATGAACTTGCAGAGGACAACAACGCGATCAAATGAGTAACTGCAGACAGATTGCCGACCATGACTCATTGTACGAATGGCTCGAAAACCTTTTGAGAAAAGAAATTGAGTGGAAAAGAAACTTTAGTAAATCAAAAAAAGAAGATCTAGGTAATATTAATTTGTTTATGTCTTCAATTATTAAAGTAATCTTCAAGTACTTAATTACTACACTTAGAACCGAATGAAAATCGTATAACTCTATTTATTAAATCATTCGTTCGGGACGCGATCCGCACAATTCAAATCTCTGAAAACGAGATGGACTTCAATGTGCCCTTATTATTGCTGAAGGGTTGTGTTACACCTTTTTTTTCAAACATAAAAGCTATAGACTTGGACTTCGTCGAAACTGAATTTTCGAACTTCGAATAAATCGATGCCCATGTATCTAATGCATCATTCGGTCCTAACTGTATTATTTACACCCAAAGCGTGCTGAAAAAAATAAAGCCAGTAAAGAAAGGAATCCAACAGGTCTACACAACAAAAAATGATCCTGGCCGTTTTCCTCCTACGAATGGTCGGAATGTCCCCTAGCGATGTCCAGATTCCACATCTTAAGAACTCATCAATTACAGGTCTAATGCGACCATGGCTTAACCTGACCGAGATAGAAGCGAACACACCGTTCCGTAGCGCTGGGGAACGGAAATGCGTGGGAAAAGTATTCATATAGGACCGATTACTTTGTTACAAGGAGGAAAATTTTAGTGAAAGCATGTGTTTTCCTCTTGCTAATCATTTTTGCTCTGATTATACAGTCGGATATGACAAGTCGATATGAGGAAATAAGCTTTCACTTTAGGCTACTTTTTTTTTCTTTAGCCCTTTGTTTTTTCTCTTCTTCTACGCCGCATCCACAGTGCATAAATGATATAACGTTAGTGAATAAATATCAAAAAATTGGAATAGAAGTGACAATAGGCAGAATGCATCGTGGAATCCAGCGATTATTGGAATGGGAGTGGTACCTACTTTCGTATGTAAATAGCTATGGGTGTGCAGTGAGACTTATCTCCAGAGTAGTGGGTAAATGCAAGAATGATTCTCATTCGGCCGATCTGTAAATGTGCTAATGTACCACAGATCATCAGTTTCTTCTCTAGAACATAATGAAAATCTAACGAAAACTTAACGGAGGCGAAAAAAATCGAATTCAAATACAACTTGCCGATTTCTCACATGAAACAAGTCTTTGGAGAAGTTGTAGGAGAGCACGGCATATGAAAGGGAAAAAGAAATGATAACGGGAAAAGAAACTGTTTTTCGTAATGGTTCCGTAGTTCCGCCTTCAAACTACAATCAATTTCTCCTATTTTTGAGTGAAACAAACTTATGCTGCCGAAAAATAATCGGAGTTCTGAATAGAAATAATAGAAGTAGTAGAGAAGGTGTAGGTAATAATAATGTCTCCTATGATTGAGATATTAATAATGTTTTTAATGATTAAAAGATTGAGGGAAGCCAGTATCCAAAACGAATGATTTCAGGAGAAGAAAATTCCAGAAAAAGAACCTTTTTGCAGATCTCATCTCTCAGATGTGGGGAGAGTCTTTAAAAACAGTCATGTAGTTAATTACCAAAGCTTTAATTTTCAAGCTCTGAGCATACAGCCTCAAAACCCTAGCATGGATAATCTCTTTAAGAATGTCTCATTTTTTGGGGAGACTGATGCCGTCCAGGAGAGTTAAAAAATGAGGCGCAGAAGCAGTTGCGTAATATCGAAATGTTAAGAGAAAAAAACTCGCGTAGCACGTTAGTGGGCGCACAGAACGAAAAGAAAATTACAAGACAATAACTTAGTTTTAATTTAAACTATCGAGCACCAGAAGTGCTCACTGTCCTTTGCTCGCAAAAAGTCAAGCCTTGATCGTTCGTTTCAGAAGAAAACTGGGGAACACATCGAGGTGGAGTCCTAATAAACTACCACGTTATTTTCTATGCATTCAAGAGCTAGCAATTTACTGCCATTCCCCGGCAACTGCCAGGTGTTTGCATTCCACAGCGAATCACCTCCAGCTGAAGGAAGGTCAATAAAGGATTTTTCACCTGGGGAGCAGATGACCGAAAGAGGCTATTTTTCGCATCACTACAGCAGGACGACACTTTTACGTAAAAGGACGACCACCAGAGTACTAATCCTTGCAAAAGAAAGATGGCACTTGAAAGTTAAGTTTGTTTCGCTCAGAGACTAGAGATGACGGTGCAGTTGCGCGGAGCGTTGGAGGAGATGCCCTTGTCAAAGAACATCATGTTTTTGTGATGTTTTGAGAAACAATACCATTAGTCAGGCCTTCGCGTTTTACACTGGCTGGGAGATGCACGCTGAGACATGGGACTATTCGTCTTCAATGTTTCGTGAAATCATAGTCTGCATCAGTTACCACGCCTCATGTATGATCACAATCCCTCCAACCAGTCGAAATGGACTTTGGGTGGTAAAAATTCCAACTCCTCTTGCGCAGCTTGCATCCATGATGTATGCGCGAATGAATAGCTAGTCTGATGAATATTTTTAGCGATTTAGGGAGCTGTTCTGGAATAATCTGGAAATTCGTGAACACCTCACAGAATCAATGAACCAGAGAGACGAACGCGTTTTCAAAACAAAAACTAATTCGATAGTGTTACCAGAAAAAAAAGAAGAGATAGCGAGGCCAGAGAACATTTCCAGCGACGTGTGAAAAAGCATTCTGGTTGTGACACTGACCACCTCGTCTCTGAACGGCTTTCAGACTAGGAATTGATATAAGTTTGACACTTTGAAAAGGACAGAACCAAATAGTTTAGTCTATTTCAGTGATAATTTGGAAAACGAGCAAAAAATTTGAATATTCCATGCACAAAATTTGATCCGAAGTGGTGTAAGCTTACGCGAATGGAGACAGCTCATTTGGCTGTTCCTACTTGCATATTTGCATTGAATGACGAAGAACGTTTTGATATGCTGCCACGATATATAATATTTCATACATATATGCTGGCGCCTCAACGTTGAATTCGGATAAAGGGTAGACGTTCGAACGCGTAGAATCGGCGTATCAGCCTGTTTTTTTTCTCCTTCTTTTCCTCACAACCAATAATTAAACAACTATGTAGGATCTTGTCTATAGCTTTTTCGGGAACAACACCAAGAGCATTAATCACATATGCACGGGCGTAACGACTGTAGAACGACTAATATTAAGAGGATAGTTATCCTTAGTTTTATTCCGATAGGTAATCTGTTAACCACTGATAACCTGACGTCGAATGCTTTGGTAAGCTTGCGAACAAATTAATTATTTTATCGTCAGAACGACTCGACTTCCCAGTGTTTGTTCAAAATGCAACTAAACTTATATGGAGCACGAAGCGAATCCAATAGATCTAAGGCCAGTTGGCTGTGGGAATGGCTTTGTTCGATTTTTGTATACCATAAAATTGGACTATAAACCAAGAAAAAAAACAGTTAATGTTTGGATAACGGGGTTCAGTTATGAATGGCGACAAAGTCACGCGAGGCAAGGAAGTGACAGAGGCAAGCCCGTGCCTGTCTGCGGAACCACCCACTTATGTTTTCTTTGCTGCTTTGTAATAGCTTTCAAAGCGTTGAAGGGAAGGAGTTCAAATTAGTTAGTTCGATTTTTGGATTTCCGTGCCAATGTAGCGGGGTAGAAGTGGATGTTGTGAGTGGGACCATGCCAAGAAAGGCTCAGAAACAGGTGCATCAAATAGAAGGTTATCAAGAAGTTATTCCTATTCGCTAAATTATTTTAAATGATCAAAAACGTAAGTGTGAGGGTCACAAAATGCAGATAGCGATGGAATGCAAAATGGATCGTTTAGAAAAGAAATTAATGATGAAATTCAATTACATGATTCAAACTTGAGAAATGCACATTTTAAAACCAATCATAAACGGAACATTGAATTTCATGGAAATAGTTTGGGTAACATTTCAGTAGCATTTCACCCAGGATTGTGGGGAGGATAAGCACTGCGTCGGTGGTTGTCTTCCGCACATCAATCCGAAGCACCTTTCATCATGGAATTTCCAGAGAATCTATGACGTCCAGGAATTATAAGAGAAGGAACCGACTCTAAAATCGAAACATGCCCAGGAGATCGGATTTTGGGTAAGAATGAAGGAGAAGATGGAGTGGACAAATATGGTAAAGATTTTTTGGAACTACTATATGTTAACGGTGAACTGAGAAGTTGAAAACTGACTACGTGTTCCTATGCAGCGATTACTTCTTTTTTTGCTGTCGACAAACCAGTTCAGATCGATACGGAGCCTCAGCCTTGAGCAGTGAACATTTAGAAGAAGGCAATGTTTACTCCTGAACGCTAACAAAAAGGAAGGTATTTCAAAAATCCATCATTCATTTTTGCGATACGGCTGCGATTCTTAATGTTTGCACCATAGAAGTTTACTGTGATTTCTTGTCTTTCAGTATATGAAGAGTTTTCCCTTGCAGCGATATGATTTTCCAATCCTTTCGGATTAATACTGATGGCGAGATGGCGAGTAGAAGCAGAAGCCTACCTATGGCTTTTTTGAGGCACCTCCTTCTACTGCTTCATGTAGGCCAGGAATATCTGCAGCATTTTTGTGCGTTACCTCGTAGGTTTTCCTTTACCTTCTATCGGTTGTGTTGCAGGAAAATATTAGATTGGTGTATAATTAGTGCAGCTTTTTTTTCGCGACTCCTTCTCTCTTTAAAAGTTGACGCTTTTCAAACGGTTTTTTCAGGCAAATAATCCTCTTCTCCGGTGCTATTGAAAATCGTATCCACATTCACCATTTCATGCGCTACCACTTCGTGAAAGGCTGCACTGCAGCACAGTCATTCCTCAATCTCAACGAGATTTTGACTGAAGAAAAAACAGCAAAGCCAAGTCGAAAGATATTTGGGTAATTCAAGAAGGAAGGTGCAGTCCTACAAATGAAGAAGAAGAGACCTACGATCAAATATGGACGACCAGAAACTTTTGGCGGCCGTGGAATGGAGAGAGTTCGATCTACAAGATTCCTCAGGAATGGAGCCTGTTCATTGTGCTATAGAAAATCAGTGGAAATTCAAACACTTTTCCTGTCTGAGGGTTTGTGTGGACCCATTTAGCCAATGCTAATCTGAACCTTTCGAGAGTAAGTACTATGTTCTAGTGGCCCATATTGAAGACTTTGGACAGCATTCTCGTTGTCAAGCTTTCGTCCTTTTCCAGGCTGCTCAAATTTCCCTGTGCTTGGAATTTTATGGCCAACATCTTCCTTCTTCATCTATGAACCTCGCACCTTATGAATATGAACAATCCTTCAATTTATGCTGATTGGCCCATACTTGAAAGGCTCGCTGACATCGCGGAATGACTGTGCAGCATTCCAACTTTTCCCGAAGTGATAGATCATAATATGGCGGATGTGGATGCATCTTTCGATAGTACCTTTGATAAGGGGAAAAAGAGGATTGTTTTCATGAAAAAATCGAAAATCTTCAATTTTCAGCGGTAAAAGATGTCGCGAGAAGAAGCCGCATTAATTCTGCACTAGCCTATGTAATATATTGGTAATCGTTTCAAGACACGCTATCTTCTTGTGGGTTAAGCACTGTATTTACTACTGGGACGAGATGCATAACTGAAATTACCCATGGTAAACGTGCTAAGGCCCCAAAAAATTACTCTCGTATACTGGGATCATTATCCCATTTATCCTGGGGAACTTTGATAGAACTGAACCCGGCCCCGATGTCCAATTCTGGACTGGTTATCGTTCAATCTCAAAGGGTGCTGCCTAGCTCTATCACAGAACTTACTACCTTCGTAATCTAGTCATTTGGTTGTTATTTCTCAGAGCGGAAACTACGCCTCATCTCGTATGAACGGTTGTGTAAACGCTGTCATTAATTTTTCGCCGTTTGACAATTTCGTAGTTATTCAGAACAATCAGAACACTGAGCTTTCCCTGTCCAACTGCGCATATTTGCGCTGAGAACTCGTGATTTAACGCTAATTCAAGAAGTCCTGTGGTAAATATTCATTTATATTATTTATCGATACTGAATAGACTTCTCTTCTGCCCATTTTTCACTCACGTCGAAGTATTCGCCGTGTGTGATCATCGAAGTGTCAATTGGACATCCCCAGAGAAAGTAAACAAATAGAAACGCTTGTTTTTTTGCAAACCTGCTTATTCTGAGACAAAAATTATACAAAAATTCTTTTAACATTCTCACTAGAAGCTGCTACACTGGGATTAACTCAGTAGATCAACTACCTAATGTGGAAAAAAACACTAAACTGAGCGAGAGCGATAAGATCACTAGTCTGATACGTTATAAAACTACGTTCTCGTAAAAACGTTCAAGCTCTGGAACAAATAGTGAAGAGCGATATTCATGTGTTTCAGGTCCTCAGCCTTAATGCCATAAATTTTCCACCTTGGCAGTAATCATGGAGGTTTCGGAAAACAGCTTTGCCATTTTCGAGAAACGCGTTGTATGGGATCTCGTAGAGTGTGCTGAACTTCATCTTAAAAAGAATAAATACACTAAACAATTAAAGGGAGCCTTGCAACAAGAAAAGTGTAAAACCTACCCTAATAAAAATCTCTTGCGATGCAAGGGCCGTTGCTGCTGTCGCTACCCAATCGCAACGTTCTGACCGGGCCAAGTCTATTGCTCCTCGTGCTAGTTTCATGGCTATTCCACGCCTATAAAGGAGCTGATTAGTTCTGTTCATGTTCACCAGAATAAATTGCATCACCAGACCGTCTATAATTCTCATTAACACAGAGTATATTGATTTTGAACACTTTGGAATCGCTACCAAGCAGTCGTTTTTCTCTGTGTTCTAATGTTGTGACGTAGGTGAACAACTGGTTGGCCTTGCGCTGCTTGTAGGGACCATTAGAGATATCTGACAATGATACTACATGAGTATTACGAAAAAAACCTTTAGGAAGTCACAAACCTTGTGCGAAATCGTGATTATCGACATCAATTTCCTTTGTAATTGTTCCTGGATCATCGGCATTGTTGCTAACTGCGCATAAACATACGGCTATCAATCTAAACGACTATTTTCGACGAATCCCTGTGCAACCCTGTTCAATCCAATGGTGAGGTGACAATGAAAATGTAAGCTCGTGTGAGTGTCACGGCGGTGAGTGGCGGAACTCCAAAATTCGCCACCACGCTTTAGGCAATGATTGCATGCCAGCTCACATCCAAGGAGTATAAGATAGCAGATGACTACCACCCACGGCACTGCCAGAGCGCGCAAGTGCAAGCAGACGAGATCATCTTCTTGTTAGGAGTTGATCGTCTTCTCATGCAACTGAAATAGTGGGAGGGGTGAGTAGACGCACAGTAAGACGCGGTTTTATCCATTTGTTTACGAACACGGAGATAATAACCGTCGAATCAACAGAAAAACACCACTTTTGAGACCTGCTTCGCCTTGTGTCCAAATCGAGGTCTAAGCATAGGTCCGGAAACCAGACCCACCATCACACTCTATCTAGTCTAGGAACCTCCATGATGATGAGGATGAATGGGCTTCCGGTCGCAAGTTTCCAAAACCAAGAAGGGTACAAAAAGCCGCCTTGTAATCGAGTTCACTCGCTCCATCTTTTGGGTAGTTATTGATCTTGTATGATTGTGTTCAATATCTTTTCGTCTTCTTGTAGTTTAACCCTGGGTTAGACTATCATAAATCTGGTAATAACGATACTTCGGGTATCTAGATAACGGCTAGGTAATAGCAGAGTGAGCCAGAACAGGTATTCTGAAAGCGCTCATCCACTTTCGCGAAGCAGTCGCTCGGATTCATAAGGAGGCCGTGGCATCGTACCCATGATTTCGCCAAGTGCGGGTGTGATCTGAACTTGGACACATCCGTTTTATCTGC
Source organism: Ancylostoma caninum (assembly GCA_037903475.1). NCBI lineage: Eukaryota > Metazoa > Nematoda > Chromadorea > Rhabditida > Ancylostomatidae > Ancylostoma > Ancylostoma caninum. Next base: position 214,091 of record JBAJFG010000192.1, on the reverse strand, counting down.
CGTCGATGACTTCGGCCACCTCGCGGCCTTTTTTGCTTGAATTTTTGGCCGGTTGCAGCGTTCTAATTGTTTTTGCTCCGTGTTATTACTCCTATTTTCTTATTGTTTCATTTTCTTGGTTTCAACGGTTACATATTCATCGTCCTCCCAGTGTACTACCGAAATGGTTAACAAAGCCTGACTGTCATGTCACTCATTTCGGTAGTATTTATGGTTTCACCAAGTATGTCTAGCTCATTCCATAGATTTCGTGTGTTCATTCCATGTACGCGCTATGATCTGGTCAATCGAGTGGGCCCAATTCGCGACAGGAGCCGATTACTCGTGCTCGCTTCCGACCCGAGTCAACACACTGTCGGCGGTCCCTGAGAGAAAAACAAACTAATTAATGAGTAGAGAATATCATGTGTAGTGTTCAGAAGTTCAACTAATTTGCTATTTCGATTTCTTCACAAGCTGAGACTCCCGGATTGAAGCGTTCTTCATTCGACGAGTGTTCGGCGTAATAACGCTTTTATCAAGTCTACAACATGCAATAGATGATTTCTGAACGAGGAGGACAACCAGATATGGACAAGAGCGTCTCCCTAAACAGCCGTTGATAAGCAACTGAGACAATCGCAGATGGAACAATGCGCTTCTATAAGTTTGATGAGATCAGATCACAAAGGGATCAGCCTCAATGCCTCAAGCTGTTCGTCTTTGCTATTGATTTCTGGAGTTCGCCTCCTTATCTCCACCGCTTCCATCATCTTTCGCTCCAGAGGGTTTTCGAGAAACCGGTGGAGAACAGTGACTGTGCTGCTTGCTCCTCGGTGTGAACGAGAGTGCGATGTCTCTCGTTCACCATTGGTATGTAGCACCATTGGTATCCCATCCGGTGGTGAAAGTGGATACCATGTGTTGGTGGTGGTAACGTCCTCATTATAACCGTTCCTCCATAGTGAACTTGATGTTCGGGTCATGCGAATTTGGATTAGTCAGGCCTTCTTGCAGGGCCATAGAATTTGAGCCGACAATAAAGAAATCGTCGATGTGTCTTTAATTTGCTATAATTTGCAATTACGAAAACTGCCAGAAAACTAGAACAGCACCGAATACCTGTTGCCATCGTAAACCACAGTGGAATACTTCTCGTTTGAATACCCAGCTTCAGATAAATCACGGAAAAAATCGAGCACATCTTCCCGTTTCACCTCTTGAAGAACCACAAGTTAACACAAAAATTTCAGAAGACTGAACTCAAGAAAGGGACGGCTATAGTTAATGTAGTTTGTTACTCCACACCAATACTATGTAGAGCTACTTACCTTCACCTGTGGATGTGCAGGTAATACAATGATGAGACAGAGGTGCGGCGGTGCCCAAAAGTGGAGAAACGTCGTGAGGCGGGTTCAGCGCTGTGATCAGGGATAGCACAGAAAGGAGCAAACGCCAAAGGATGAGCCATCTGATGAAGGAGGAGCGCCGAGGTAAGCGTTTTAGCTTAGTATTGCATGCGTGTCATTTTTGCTACGTGCTCTTCCTTGCCTTACCCTGCATTATTTCAGTTTGTTTTTCAAGCAACAATTCCGGGCTTCGCTTTGAATACTCAGACAGCTCTCTTTCACTTGAGGTATCAAAACAATTTGTAAAATATTGACCATTTCGTGCGATTCTTCATTTTCATTGTATCGGTTTAATGCTACTGGTCACGGTTACAATAGCTGAGAAAAGGAAGTCACTGCACGTAGTAGTAAGAGACTGCTTATGACGGGTCCACAGGCATGTGAGAAATGCGCAAGTATAAATGAAGATATAGCCTAAGAGAGATTATCTGCACTTCCTTCTCCGATAAATTCTTTTTAGTGGAACTTGAATATGCGAGCGAAGCGATTTAGGGAAATCTGGAAGCCCGACGTCAGCCGGACGGCCAGAGTGGCTAACGAATAGTTCGTGAATAACGTGAATATTGTTTCTCATCCTGCCAAGTGCATTGAGCGGTTAGCTACTTGTCACAGCTAACTGGTTAGTGGTACTGGCAATAACTATGTAGCAATAACCAGGTAATTTTTATTTTATTTATTCGAATACGACGTATAAGACAGTCGTGTAAAAAACTAACATAACAAGAAACAGCCATGACACTGAAAATAAAATTAAAGAAACTTATGACCTGAGTAAGATTTTTGCCATTCTCCGTTTGAAAGAGGCCAAGGATCCGATGACCCCAGTGGCCTTAATCAAACGAACATAAGCTGAGCCGGCTCTAACGGTAAAAAATTTAGCTCTGACCGTGGTTTTAGGGCGCTGAAAGCAAATTTTCATTGCCCCTCCGCGAGTGATTGACGGTGCTAATGTAAAAAATTGCGAAAAATTAACTGCGGATTTTCCACTTAATAATTTATGTACCATGCAAACATCATAAAACTCCCTCCTTGACTCAAGGCTAGAAATATTAAAGTATTTATTCCTAATTTTGGCATTAGGAATTCTGGAATAGAGAAAGCCCCCTTTACGAACCAAAACCTTCCTTGTGTAGTTGTTCTGGATTTTCTCTAACATTGCAATGTCCTTCTTTTTATGGGGGGAGAAAATAACCGTTCCGCTTCCAACCAGTGGTCTAACGTAGATTTTGTAAGCTCTGAGCAGGACTGCGCTATCCTTGGTGGAGAGGGCTTTGAATATTTGGTATGAGCGATGGAAGGCCTTCCTATATAGCTCTCTGTAATGCGAGATGAAGTCAAGTTTGTTATTGTAAAGGAATCCCAGATCCCTAACATCCGTAACCGTTTCAATTGAATGCCTAGATATTTTGTAATCAGTAGCCAACGTGGAAGAACCAAGCCTCATATGAAAAGTTTTATTCGGAGAGAGCGGAATCTGCCAACTTTTTGACCACAGATACAAGGAATCAATTGCTGCTTGTACTACGGCTAAATCTTGAATGGAGCCAATTTCCTTGTAAATTTTTATGTCGTCAGCATACTGCTTACAAATTACGCCTTTATCCTCCAGAATACCTCCCAATTCGGCACAGAAAAGATTGAAAAGAATAGGTGATAAGACACCACCTTGAGGTACTCCGCTCCGAATGACAAATATGTCAGAGAATGTTGAGTTAACACGTACTTGGAAGGTCCTATCCTTAAGAAATTCTTCCAGCCACTTACAAATATTTGGATGAAAACCCATTTGCCTAATTTTAAAGATGAGCTTCTTGTGGTATACCCTATCGAAAGCTTTGGCAAAGTCAAAGTATATCACATCTATGGACTTTTTTCTGTCTAAAATCAAGCTCCAGTCGTTGAGGGATTCCAGCATGTTTGTAGTAACTGACTTACCACTAACAAATCCATGCTGCGACTTTGGTATTAAAGAATTTGTCTCAATGTGTCTAAGCATATGAGATTTAAGAATTTTTTCGAAAAGTCGGCAGAAAATTGATGTAATACTTATAGGCCTGTAGTTGCTTGGATCAGACGATGGGGGTTTTTTCAAAAGTGGGGTTACATAGGAATGCTTCCACAGTCTAAGAATTTCTGAGAACATTATTGACTGGTTGAAAATGTAAGAAAGGGGGTATGCAATAGTGGGAGCAACATTTCTGATGAACAAGAAAGGGATTCTATCAGGTGTAACAGAATAGGAATGTGGCCATTTGACTAGGTGTTCGTAAACCTCAAGCGCATCAAAGTGTGGGAAATCACTTTCATTGGCTACAGGCTCAAGATGATAGGCAGGAATGATCCCATCATCTTCAATGAAGACGGTGTTGAATTCACGTGCCAGTGCGTTAGCTCTGTCGTGATCATTAAGTAAAACCTCTCCGTTAAGTTTCAAACCTGAGAAATGAGATTTCGTTCCTAGTCTATTTTTCATATACTTGAAAAAAACGCTCTTGATTTTTAGATCCCACTACCCTTTTTTCTATGCTCTTATTATACTTCTTGATCTGATTTGAAAATCTTTGGGAGAAAGACTTATACTCTGTCCAATCACCGCTGATTTTGGCATAGTGAAAAAGACAATCTTTATGGTCCCACATGTTTTGGAGATATCTAGGAAGGTTGGTTTTTTTAGGGAATACATAAGCCCAAGGAACGAACTGATCTATCACATGGTCGAGAATAGAGAGAAACATAGTGTATTTTTCATCCACCGAAGAAACCGACTCGAAAGAGTCGACCCAAGAAACATTATATAGATAGCTGTTAATGGCAGAGTAATCGCATTTATTGAATAGTCTCTTAAGAATAGGTGTTTGTACAATACCAAACCCTTGCACCTCGAAGGATACACTAAAATGGTCACTGCCACCAACCGGTGACTGAACAGAGATTTTGTGGAGTAGATCTGCATTGTTTGAAAACAGTAGGTCTAAGAAACTAGCTCCTCTGGTTGGTTCCGACAAGTATTGCTTGAAATCGTGACAGTGAAGCATAACTGAAAAATTTTCGACAAAGTGATTCTGATCATTCCACGTTGCCCATTGAATTTCAGGTAAGTTAAAATCGCCGACTAAGATGACAGGCGATTCCGTAGTGGATAGATCACCAATAACCTTAGCAAGCTGCTCTGTGACAGCAACTGAAGCAGAGGGCGGTCTGTATATCAAAATAACCCTAAAACACATATCAGCATGGAAAATGTCCGCAGTTAAAATTTCATACCCATTTGGAACTGATTAATTAAAAACCACGGAGTGAGTTAAGTTACTACGTATGAACATAGCTACTCCCCCACCGGATTTCTGGCCTCTGTCACAACGCAAAATGACATAGTCATTCACCCAGACATCAAACATTGACGTAATCGAATGATGATCCTTGAGCCACGTTTCGGAAAAAAGGTATAAATCATATTTAGGTCCGAGAGACAAATTTAAACTAGTACAATTCTTTGGAAGCGATCTTATATTAGAGTAAAAACACGAAAGCGACAATACAGATAGGTCTGTAGTGGCCCGAGGAGTGACAGTCCGACGAAATGCATCTAGTTTCCCGAAACATTCGAAGAAGAAGCATTCGATACAACAATATTCATGTTAGATTCTGAGACTTCCAATGAAGAAAACCGTAAAGAGTTATGATCGGTGGGATTGGCAAGATTAAGCCTGGCTTTCCTGCGTCGCTCTCTTTCCGACGCTGTAAGGGATTCACGAAGGAAAATCCCCTTTTTCGGAAAGGAGCTGAGCCAGAAATCCCTGTGTACAGCAAGACGTTGAAAGAACCTAGTGGGTAGGACAACTTTCAGCAGTCGGTTAACACCTTCTTTCGGCCTACCAAGACGATAAATTGCAACAGGGTAACACTGGATATCCAAATGAAAGAGTACATTCATTACACTACTGTAATCATATTCTAACTTCTGCTTCAGAAAAGGACTCTTAGATTCAGGCATTCCCGCGACTACAATAGAACGCAATCTCTCAGTTTCATGACAATCCAAATGAGGAGAGGGAGATAAAGGTTCATGATCAACAGTGGATTGCGTGGAGCACTGCTTAGAAGCGTGTGACAAACTTAGCTGTTCGCGGAGCAGGCGATTCTCCTGACGCAGCTGGTCCCTTTCTTGCCGCACCGATGCCAGCTCGTTGACTAGAGAGCCGAAGGCCTTCTTGATACACTCAGGAACTCGTGGAGACGCGTACAACTGCTCCATTGCTTCCTCAAGGCTAAGCGGCGCAGGCTATGGTGGAGGCGAATCTGTTGACCATTTGCTTCCTTAAGATTTCGGCGAACAGATCTGCCCATGTCGAAAATTTGCACCAGAACAATAAAAGGATGGACAAAAGCGAAGAAGATCGAACACAAGATGTATGTGTACGACCAAACTCAAAAAATGAAGAACAGGAACACTTCACCTCGCGTGGTGGCAATAATCGACGTGTCAGTAGTGATTTACCTCTTGCCACCAAGGTATCGCAGTTTTGAGAGCTGATCAGTACAAGTTGCACTAGAACAGTAACCCTCTGGATCCGAAGCAGAAGACGATCTAATAATTCTGACGACAGGTGGGCTAGACTAAGTAAATGCCCCAATATAGGGGTCCAGGATCAATAGGATGAAGTGAGTTCTGAAGATCTAGTCCGACATCGCCGTATTGCGCCCCTGAACGCAGGTAGATCTCAACAAATTCAACAAATAGGGGCTGGAGGCTCCACGGTCTGCAACCCTATAGCAGCCTAACGCCCTTTCGGGCACCGCGGTCCCTCATTTCAACCCTCACCCGTCCCCCCTCTCTCTCTCCCTTTCCCTCCCCCCCCCCCCGGTATCCGAACGATCGCGGTCCCTCATTTCAACCCTCACCCGTCCCCCCTCTCTCTCCCTTTCCCTCCCCCCCCCCCGGTATCCGAACGATATTTGTTGTCACTTTGTCACAGGAATTATATTAGCCCTATTTCCGCGCTTTAAGTCCTGACTTTAAGACTACAGCAAAAACTGAAAGAGCAAAATTATTATGGGTGTCGGCATCACGGCTATGAGTGGATCTGGGACAACCAAGAGCGAAGGTTTAAGAGACAACTTGTCGCTGAATGCTTCGGTATGAAATGAACTAACTCAGCGATCTGGTGATTGGTTCGTCCTTGCCAAAGTCAGACACCATGAATTCCTCAATATCCTTTGCATGTTTTTGCATGGCTACTTCAAATCGTAATTCGCCTGATATCTGAAATCACTTTCGGAGTTCGGCAATAGTTTGTCAGTTTTGGTGGGTGTGACCCAAACGAAAGCACAATAGTAGGACTTTCGTGAAGACCGACATCGAACCACTGCATGTGGTCTCGAGAATTCTGAAAATTGCTGTTTTTGTATGCATCAGAGCTGTTCACACTTACGGAAGGTAGTGAGAACTGTGATTGCTGCCATGGTTGGACATGAAGCAGCCTAGCTGAACTCTTGGTCAGGGGCAATTTTTCTGCAGATGGTTTTTTCGAGGTTGTGGACGCCAATAACTTCACTATCCGACTTGGGCGTTGCTAAAAGTTCAAAGACATCGAGGCGATACAGCGATTCTTCATAAAAGTTAGTCACTGACTCACCCAACGGGACTTCAGCAGACCGTTAACGGCTCCATTCATATTTCGACCCACCACCGCGGTCGAGCAGTTCATGCCTAGGAATGATCGCTCGAGTAGTAGGTAACTGTTCTGCTTCCGTCGTGTCAGGGACCCTTATCCACCAAAGTTCAAAGTCCATTTACTTTTGAGAGAATAAGCTAGCGCTGAGGCCTTTACCTATTAGGAGTCTTGTTTCTGTTCGACTGTAGCATAATTAATGTTAGGATTTATGTGCCTCTGGAATAGTCCGATAAACCATTCGACTTAGTGGTTTTGATAGCAGCTGTTCCTCAATGAGATAGAAGAAAACTTGAATCATGCAATGGTTTTTTCTCAAATTCCGCAAGTCCTTTTTTTCTTGAAGACCTATCTCTTCATATCCTCAGTATCCACACGTTCAACCAACCAAGAGCGGTTATCGGATAGGTTCTGCAGAGCAGCATAAGCTTACCATAGTCAGAACGGGAGGGCTTAGAGCAGAGACAGCGCAAAAACCCGCTGACACTGTCATTAGCCATGCGGCATTGTTGTGATAAGCTACTGACAGCCGCCCAGCCATTGCACGGGTGGTGCTGATTGGGTCGCATACCTCTTGACCGTTTCCCTTTGCATGCTTTTTGTACTTGTTACTCCAAAAATCACGCGAATGGCCGCTAGCACGCGCGATTTGGTGATTTTGTCCACCGTACATGCACGGCAAACTTGTGAGATGCTAACTTGTGGAACGGCGCGGTGCGACCTCACTGCTCATCGTCGCGTACCACATGTTGAGGTCAGCGCCGCGACACCGTCGCCTCACAACACGGACTCGAACATACTCCGGCGACGACGCGTTGGCATCGCAGCGGTATGGATCAGGCGACGAGACCTTCGTTTCTCTTTTTTTGCCACTGCGCTGCCCACGACATGTCGCAGCGGATAATGGAGAGGTTCTTCTGTTGTTGCTCTCCTGACTGGATGCTTGTCTTTGCAATATTTCAATGAAGTAAGGAATAAAAAATGCAAATGGATGAAAACATGCATGCTACTGAAAATCATTCGCAACCATATGCAAGCGCGACATGTCGCTTCAATCGCTTTTGCGGCTGTGCCACCGCTGTGACAGTATAGCGAATCTGTCCTAGAGAGGATTATGGGTAAATATTGCAGTAAAGCCCAAGTATCTGTCCCACCAGCACTTTCCAGCGTCCCATAGGGGCGCTCGTCATTCACAAACCATAGTAGGAACTTTCTTGCATTTTTTCACGATGGTATGTGGTGTGTCTCCTTTCAAACTAATCTTATGTATGACCGGCACAGAAATTTATTCAATGAAAAGATTGAGATTATATTGAGATCGAAGTCGTTTCGCTTATTTTAGTCTAAGAATCGTAAAATTTAGAAATATGGTCACCATGCCGGTGAAGAGTGAAATAGGTAACAGAAATATGCATTAATACAACTATGAAAAAGTGATATCAGCTCCTTTCCTTGAAGGAGCACCAACATAACAAAGATTGTAGAAAAAATCTGAGCTCAGACAGTCTGATGTTCAGCTTGCAATATGTTTCCTGTGAAACATTGTCATCCTAATAAGTGTTGTTGTGGTTCGCAACAACAAATTAAGAGGAACTGAGAATGCGAGAAGTTTGCAGGCGATGTGCCCGGTTCCTTTACCAGCCACGTTTTGATGTTTGTGCTTTCATCTTGTTGTGGTGACTTTGTGTCCGGATTGAGAGTTCAGTAAAAAAAACCTCTTGAAACTTAACTTTTAGAGCTATCACCTGTAAAGAAACTCTTTTAGCTGCTGATTACAATAGTGCACATAATTCCGTGCAAAAATGCCAGAAACTCCCTTCATCTCAATTCTTGATGAGTTTCTGTAGGCGGACCCAAGAAAGGTGGAAAGAAAAGGTCTAAACGATGCACTGCCACTAGTGGACCTGCTAAAAGGAACGTACTTGTCGCGAAAGTGCCCTCATCATCGACTCACTAACAGGATAAAAGGACAGCAAAGGAGTGCGTAATGCGGTCCAGCCTTCGCTCTACCCAAGCTCTCCTATCCTTGGGACTAGAAAACGGTATTTTCGGCAGTTCTGCAAGGAATTATGTACATCGTAGTGAGCAGAAGCTCATGGGGATTCGTTGACGTGGCCCATGTGAAATCGCGTTCCCAAAACCTAACCGTGTAATATGAGAAACTAGTTTTACTATCAGCGCAGGAACTGCATTTATCAAAATATGTAGGAGAATACCCACGAAGTATTCCTGTGCTTCGTTCAAACGAGCTGTCAAGTCCGAGATACAGTACCCGCACTAAGTTTGTTAAAAATGAACATATAAAACGCGGATTTGCGTTGTTTTCGTTCTAGGGTTATAGCTCATCGCAACAAAGCGATTCACGGACCAAACCAGAGGTCAAAAACGGCAATGGGGTGGGCTACTATATTCCATGAAATCAGCCCTAAATTCTGATTTTCAACAACGAAATTCGCAAGGTTTTAATCCTGCCGCGGCCTTGCCGCACATGGCGCGCGACATACTTTGATGCGCGGCATGATCCGAGCTCTAAAAAAGACTCTGGAATTTCAATGTTCAAAATCGAAATTTAGTGCTGGTTCCATGAAATATGCTAGCCCACTCCACTTCTGCATCTGACCCCTGGTTTGGTCTGTGAATCGCTTTGTTACAATGAGTTATCGCCCTGGAACGAAAAGAACGCAAATCCGCGTTCTGAACGTTCATTTTTAACAAACTTAGTGCAGGTATTGTATGTGTAGCACAGATGAATATGAAAACTAACTTTTTCAACTTACTGGTAACTACCCAACCAGAATTTGTATTTTAACTGAACTGGAATCCATAGCGTTGTGAATATGACGCAATAGATGAATAAATTAATCAATCTGGCTCTCTGATCGCTATTTTTAGGGAGCTGGGCAGGAACAACATCAGCTTAGTGCAGGTATTGTATGTGTAGCTATGAGTGGCTAAAAGTAGCTGTCTATATCTCCTTCTATTCCCACTCCATTATTTGTTCAGAACTACCACAACGTTGAATTGCTTGTACATAATTCCAGAAACGAATGCCAAACAACTCGTGAAATGACGCGCTGTTAATTCGTCTCGTGTTTAAACGAGCATTATTTCCATCCTTTTTTCATTTGTTTCTACGAAGTAAACGCTATTACTTTTCAATGACACATCATTATAGTACATAAATAAACAGCATTGTTCGTCCACAATTGTTTGTCCTGAAACACGAATTAATACGAAAATTCATTTATCTTCGCAAAAAGCGCAACAAAAACCTCATTAGGTCTCTGAACGTAATGGCGGAAAACACAGGACTACTGAACAGAAGCGACAAAACCACATATATTATACGTTATAAAACCTAGTTCTGGTAAAATGTGTAACTATGGAGCTGATATTGAAGAATGACAAACACATATTTTTTATGCCCTCAGCCTTAATGCCATAAATCTTCCACCTTGGCAGTAATCATGAAGGTTCCGGAAAACAGCTTTGCCATTTTCGAGGAACGTTTTGTATGGGATTTCGTAAAGTGTGTTGAACTTCATCTTAAAAAATGAATATGTACACTAAACAATTAAAGGCAGCCTCACAAAAATAAAAGTGCAAAACCTACCCTAATAAAAATTTCGTGCGATGCAAGGGCAGTTGTTGCTGTAGCTACCCAATCGCAGCGTTCTGACCGGGCCAAGTCTATTGCTCCTCTTGCTAATTTCATGGCTATCCCACGCCTATAAAGCAGTTGATTAGTTCTGTTCATTCTCACCAGAAGGAAGTGCGTCACCAGACCGTCTATAATTTTCATTAACACAGAGTACATTGATTTTGAACACCTTGGAATCGCTACCAAGCAGTCGTTTTTCTCTGTGTTCTAATGTTGTGACGTAGGTGAACAACTGGTTGGCCTTCCGATGCTTGTAGGGACCATTAGAGATATCTGATAATGGCACTATATGCATAGCGCAATCAAAATGCTATAATTAATCGTGCAGACCTCGTGCGAAATCGTGATTATTGACATCAATTTCCTTTGTAATTGTTCCTGGATTATCTGCACTGTTGCTCACTGAGCACAAGCATATGGCTATCAACCTAAAAAGATTTCTTGTAAAGAATTCTGTTTGTAAAGAATTCGCATCCCATTTAGAACGATGCTATGTTGGCTTGTTCATGAAGGCATAGTTTCGCCTGATAATTTTTATAAAAGACACGAATATCCTTCTACATATCCAACCTATCCAATGTAAACATACGCAACCTGCGCGGTCTTCCCTATTTCAACTATTTCTTTCATTCCTTTCCTTCTGGCACTCTGTTCCAAAACTGTTTTATCCCTCTCTCTGCGCAGAAATAAGGCTTAAAGGTTAAGGTGTTGAAATGTAGTTCTTCCTGTTGTTGTTGGCTGGACAACAGAAAAACAGCACTTTTGAGACCTACTCCACCTTGTGTCCCAATCGGTACAAGACAAATACAGGGTGCATCAGAGGATCGCGCTTTCACCCGTGTCTCAGCCGTCCTTAATAGGTTCACAAAGCTCGCCTTGTTTCCGCCGAAGCGGAGATATGACTGAGCTCTGACGCTCATGTACAGGCTTAAACAAGTACAGGGTGCGTCATAAATCTTGACGCACTGATGTTATGCTGTGAAAAGGACAACATCCTAAAAACTACTACATATGCACATCCGAGATGAAGGTCATGTCTTAACGAATAAAAAAAACCCCTCTTGTTCGGAAGGCCCTCTCTCCTTGTAAAAGTAGCCACGACGATGTCAGTAGAGAATATCGCCGATGCGCCGCAACTGAAGTTCGTTCGTCTATTCTTCTTCCATATTATAAAGAGGGTAACCTTTAGGAAAACGTTGCTCCTATGGGAAGTAGGGCAGGTCTTGCTCTCTAAGAATCACATAAGGGAAGTCCTTGCTCGCAAGTCTTGTCGTGTTCCCGCCAAAGAAATGCATCTATGTTTTAGTATGGAAATTTTTTCCTTTCCTTGTTCCTTATCCAAGCAATCTTCTGAAGACACATTTTCTTGCTTATCTTAGTTCCCATCACAAGGGGAATTCATTGTTACTTTGGCAGGGCTTGGCTGTTGCGCAAGAGACAAAAGTGGTACAGGCTCAGTTTCAAAAAGCTACTTAACTTCAATTTGGCAGAGAATAGGCTTCCTTATAAACCGAATTCCAGTCTGCGGATGATCCTATATGGATACCTTAGAGAGCAAGAGCTGCGCTATCGTCTACAGAAACACCGAGCTCCCAAAGATTCATCTATTCAAGATCTATTATGATTATTTGCATGAAGTCAATGGCTGTTTTTGTTCACGATCACTTCCTTTCCTTATGATAAAACTTGCTTTCATTTCCATCCCCCCCCCCCTCCCGCTTCAGGCCCGCACAACTCACAGATCTTTGCAAATAGGCAAAGATGATTGCAATAAGAACCGCCTTTTTCGTAGGATTTTCAAAATTGAACACTGGTTTTTACGATAGAGCTGAACTTGTGAAAATGGCAAAATCTCCAAGAGCAAAATTTCCGTGAGCCCTGCCCGTATACTGATTGTTCTGAGGAATTATGTTCCCACTTATTTTTCCTTCTTGAATCTATGGTGATTACATAACTGTGGTTCCACCCGGTTGCGTTTGTTCATTTTATGTACGCATAAGTTTGGTAATCTCAGACGTATCTTAACCCATCAGCACTTACTGTTTCGCCTGAAAAAACAACCCTCACCTACGACGATGAGGATAAGCTGAATCCGGAGCGGCGGATCGAAAAAGGATGCAGAAAGTAGTATATCTGTTCCGGAAATACATGGAACGCACAGTTGTTTATTGAATTCTGCACTCAAAACAGCGTTAGGGAAATTGAAGCTTGGGAGTCATCGGAGAATGCGGCTTGAGAAAAGCTGCACATCATAGGTGTGGGAATCTGCTGAAATCTGAGCTTTACCCTTTGATATCCGCTTCAACTCTGGATAGTAAGTGTTGCGCAGTTGTCATGCGGTGTGACAATGCGAAACTACATTAGATGGTATTTCAAACACAAAAATGCGCCCAAGAATAACTTAGGGAACTTCTAGAACGTGAAGACAGTTTTATCTCTTTTACTTGGGGAAACTGGAAGCTGTCAACGAATTTTAGAATGACATTTTGAGTCGAATAGTATGAAATACTTGACACTTTCATTCACTTCCGACCACCCAGTCTGTTTCATCCTCGCGTCATCCTGTATTGCATGCTCTCTCGCTAACCGTTTTCAAGGTCAGTTTCAGATGAAGGCACTTGCTGTGATATGCACTGCATGCTGTCGCCAATTGAATACGCAAGTGTGCAAATCATGGTTTTTCAAAATCAGTGAGAAATTTCAGAGGACGTAAATAACCCGTCTAGGTTTTAATAATTGGTTTCTCCAATGGTTCTCGATGAAATATGTCGTTCTTGGTGTTGTTTTGTAGGAAATTACACAGAGAAAATCTCCGACAACTGCGCAACGGACAGTTTCGTGAGATTACCAAAATATCCAGCAGAAGTGAAATAGGGACATTATCAGTGTTGGGCTGAGCGTGAGTCGAGGCACAAAAAGCAGGGCGCCGGTGCAATTCTCACTCTAACATGTCAGCTGTCAGATTGAGATTCTCAACACTGTGAGCATGCCCAACATTCCGGCTTTGAACTTGTGTCCTTTTTTTACTTTTTGAACAATAGTGGGACTGTTTCGGTGCAAAGCATCTTGGAAAGAACCTTCTCAATGTTGTGCTCTACAAACCTCACTTTGCTTGACCTTTCTCAACCTCATCGCACTGGTAAGCGAACAACCTCCACTTTTTCGGACCAGACACTTAACTTTTCTGACCCCCATCTGACCCCCATCGGAGCTATACATGTATGTGCTGTTGGGCGGTCAACCAAGTGGCCTCACAGACCATCGTTTCGCGAAAGGACCCGGTTAATGGTGCTCGCGTTCCGATCAGGGTCAAGCGTGATGATGGTAAAAAGTCGATCCCCATACGACCCCCCCCCCTTTGAGCCACCAAAAATACGACCCCCCCCCCCCTTTGCACACAAATTTCCTTCTATGCTTGCAGAGTTTAGATATTTAGATATCCCATTTCAGGTGTTCGTACTGCGAAAGGTGTGGTGGAGCCAGAGCATAGGAAGGAGAAAGAGGCTCTTTTCTATCTAACTAGTTGTTTGGAAGTTTCTTGGAAAACGTTGAAATGTATGCGGTGGACAAAAAACGTGCATCAACTATGCAATTTTGCTTACGTAACTCACATCAAGAAAAAACATCTATATACATCATCTACATGGTGAAGGGTTCGATCCCTACCGAGGCTAAAATTTTTGCTGAGGGTTAAAGCGTGTGCGGTGAGCGAGTTTCAGTCTGAAAGCGTCCGTACAGAGTTTCTAAACGAAATACCTTCGTATTCGTCACGAAAAACAACCATACACATCATCGACATGGTCAAGTGTTCGATCCCCTCCGAGGCTAGAATTTTTGCATGGCGTAAAATGACACGCGCTTATAGTACATTCGAGATGATTGACCGTGAAGCACGAAATAACTGTTTATAGAGGTGGAAGACTGGGTAGGAGTTTCAGTACGGACGTGCGAAAATTTCAGCCTAAAATTTTGACTCGTTCAGAGGCATGGTTGTAGTCGGACACGAATATCAGATCTTGCGAGGTGAGTTCCCAATTTTTCCAGATTTTTAATAGTCGAAGGTTTGCGCTTTCAGGCTGTACAGCTCGTTTTTCCGCAGCTGCTTCCACCGCGATTCAACTCCGTCGATAAAAACATGGAAAAAAGGCCATTTTTATCGACGAAACCTCATCTCCGTAATTCCCGTGCTGAATCTTTCCTCTTGAAGCTGGAGACCTGAAACTTGGGGGTAAAGCACTATCTGGTAGGGTCCATAAAATGACATTTTACCGGCCTGCAGGACTGGGTAGGAGTTTCAGTACGGACGTGCGAAAATTTTAGCCTATACCCCCCCCCCCACTTTTTACTATTCAAGTCATACTGGTAAAGTCGTTTAATCACGTCAAAACAAATTCTGTGTATGGATAATTCAGTGTCCCACTTCTTCCGTCTTTTCTACCTTGTTTTCCACCTCCTATTCTACACTAAGGCACCCCCCTCCCGACCATGACCCCCCCTTACGATCCCACCCCCTCTTTCCCGACCCCCCCCATACGACCCCCCTTGATAATTTATCGACACACGCTTGACCCTGGTTCCGATCGTAATCGATGTTGGCGGGTCTTGGAAGCCAACTATTCACTTTAGTGGGTGGAGAATGTATAGCTCATTCAACTGGTAGTTGGGGCTGCTAGAAGAACCATGGACTAAGACGCGGTCGTTTCCAATCAACATCAAGTATGCGTGATAGTGCGCAACCGCACCTATCTTCAGTCCGTGAATGCACCAATACCGACTCTTTCCTGAATGACCTATATGATGCTGCTAACTAACTTGTCTTGTAAAAATGCAGAGTAGAGAATGAATGGCCACAATCCGAATCGTTTGAGCCATGCCACCATTTTATTTTACCTCTGTCATACCCCGAACGTTTTGGATTGTGGCCCCTCATTCTCTACTTTGCATTTTTACTAGGACAAATTAGTTGGCAGCGTCACATGTTTTGTGTAGGTGCTTAGAAGTTCAAAACATTTTCTATTGCGAAAACTGCCAGAAAAAATGAACAGCATTGAATACCTGTTTCCATCGTAAACTACGGTGGAATACTTCCCGTTTGAGTACCCAGCTTCAGATACATCACGGAAAAGATCAAGCACATCTTCCCGTTCAACCCCTTAAAAACTACTTGTTATCAGAAGGAATTTCTTAACGACTAAACCAAAGAAACAGACAGCAATATGAGATTGCATTTTGTTGCTTCACACATTCACTACAAAGAACTGTTTACTCCAATCTATGGACGTGGACAAACACGGATACTCGAAATTAGCGTACAGCTGCTAGGCCAGCTGTCAGACTTACTAATTGTTTGTATGATTGCAGCGACAATTGCAACTCATTTTTACCCGAGAGCGATTCGAAAGCAAGGACCATTCCGTGAGAGAAGAATTTATTGCAGATCTTACATGAGATATTACTACCGAGTCCTCGAAGGCAGCACCCACAATGGCTTTCGTGTTCGATACTTCGAGTTACTCAAACTCTGTTATCGGGAAATTCCCTTTAATTCTATGAAAAATGCACAGTGGTGGGCACCAGCATTCTCAAGAAATAACAGATTGGATGTGTTCCAGTGCTCTAACAAGAAGAGTTGTAGCATGAAGCGAGCGAGCGTTCTCGTTTACAGTCACTCCCACTCGTTAAGATAATGCTTCCTTTCACCCCCTACCTCCTTCTATACTATTTCTATCCGGGCACTTCAGATCTCCTTTCAAATGGAACAAAAAGGGGACAAGTAAAAATGTCTTCTAGATTTGACAGCATTGACCACTGTGTTCACTCCCACCAGTGCTAAACCTGGGATTACAGCAAAATCTGAGAGAGCATAATCATCGCGGGTGCTGCCATGAAGCCTAGATTGGGCAGCTGCTGCTCGGGATCACCACGAAGGAAGAAGTCTTTCGGTTGAAAAGACGTCATTGAGTTCTCGCTAGAGATTATGAAAAGAACTAACTCAGCGATCTGGCGATTGGTTCGTCCCTACCAAAGTCGGACACCATGAATTCCTCAATATCCTTTGCGTGTTTGTGGGTGGCCACTTCAACTCGCAGTTTATTAGATAGCTGAAATTATATTCAGAGCTTGGCAGCAGCTTGTCAGTCTTGGTGGGTGTGCCCCATTATGAATGATGATGTTGGAGAAAACAGCACTTAATAGCAGGATTTTCATGGTAACCTCCTCCGAACCACTGCTTGCGATATCATAGAAGTTGACAATTTGCTGCTTTTGTATGCTCACAGTTGTTCACACTTACAGAGCTTACAGATGAAAGGCATCGCTGTGATCGCAGCCATGGTCGGACGTAACAGAGTTGAGTTGGAATCCTGGCCCAGGGAAATTTTCTGCTTCCCTGTATAGATCGTTTTTCCAAAGTCGTAGATGTCAGCATCCGCACTTTGCGACTCACTGGTTGCTGAATATTCTCTTTTCCGAAGTGCAACAGAGATTCACATGAAAAAATTTACAAACTTACCAAGCGGGACCTTAACAAACCGTTAACGGCGCTATTCGCATTTCGACACACACCACGGTTAAGCAGCTCATGCATAGGAATGACCGTTCAAATAACAGGGTACAATTCCGTTTTCATCATATCACGAGCCCTTATCTATCAACGTCTACGCCGTCAATTGTCAAGAAAATAATCTTTCACCGAGGCCTCTGCGTTCTGGCTGGCTTGCAGGCTTTCCATACTTTTTTCACAGGACAGCTCTGCCTTTTTATCATTCGAATGTTAATGTTTGATGCTGATGCGGATAGAATAATGTTTACTCAATTATGTATGTGCACCACAAGAGTCGTGCTAAACAACTGTTAAAAAAACAAAACATTGATAAGTAAATGCTAAAACAAGGAGAATTTTTGCTGGAAACTAAAATGTTAAGCATGAGTTGGAGAACTAGCAAAGAATTCGAGAAAAACGTCACTACAGTGAAGTCAAGGAGAAATGATCAACGTCAAACTTCTATGGAAGAAGCTCAATGGATAATTTGACTAGTTCACTAATTCCATTGAGCTCTTTCCATAGCTCTCAACAGGACGTTAATACGTTGGAGAAGCAGCGCGATTGCTCCACAAACGTCTAGACGAACATAAGCGAGCGCTATGGAATACTAGCTAATGTCGCAACAGCGACTTCTCTCACCATCGCACCCTTCACCACGCATAACTTACCCTTCATATTTATTTATTTATTCATTTATTTATTTGCTTATTTACTCACTAGCTCCTCTTCGAGACGCTGGTGTCGTGAATTCTGGGGCAGCTCTTTTAGTGGATACGGGTCCCAAAACATGCTCCGGCGGAGCTGCGCGCCAGAACCTCCGAACAGCACATACGTACCAGGCGTGTGACTCGCCCTTGTTGGTAGCTTCGAGGCTTGCAATACTATTGTCCGCCTGCCAAGAATGCGGTTGCACAACTGCCGTGGAGGCCCTTGCTACCAACCTATAACACTGCGACGCTTGTGACATAACCAGATCCCGTATACAGTGCACAACCGACAGCAAACGACACATGTGATATTAAGTGAGCTGCCACCTCACTTACCAGTTAATATATATGTGTAAGATGGTAACTGTGCTGGATATTGTGGCCATTACCTTCATGGCATTTGTCTGTACTTCTTGCTACACAGCAGAACATTAAAACTGCCCATATTCATAGCCCTCTATGAATATACACAAATACAATATAATGACCAAAGGCGAACACAACCGGCCCGTCACTACTCTGAAGCGAAAATCCTAGTCATTCTCAAGCAAAGCTTGTTTCCCTGGCCAGTGTTCTGAATTTGGACATTTTTCAAAAGCATCTGTGAGTTTGGCCAGTTTTCCTATCCATTTCGTTGCAAATGGGAAGATTGTAGGCGTTTTTTCGGTTCCGCTAGGTTTTCAGCCCTGTCGACAGGGCATTATTCGCAAGTACGCAAACTTGCGTGACGCCAGGCGCGAAATTCCGCACAGTCGAAACACCGCGCAGGCGTGAAAAAATACTGGTGAGCCGGATGCGTGATCGTTCATGGCATTTTTCCAGCTGTGGGCGACTTTCTAGGTTCTGTTCGGTGAAAATTCGAATCGCGCGCCCACGTTTGACGCGGTCGACACACCGACGTCAATAATTTCTGCCGTTTTCGAAAATGAACATTTTGTTGAATGTGTCTTCATCATGCTTCATTACATGATGAAGACACATCAGTGTGTCTTCAAACACCACAGTTGCATCATGTGACGTGATGCAGCTGTGGTTTGCGAAAGTTTCCTTGTTCATAGATCAAGAAACTGATTCCCGAAAATCAGTTTCTTGATCATTTTCATGATTGGAAGTGTGCGTACGCTTCATGGGTCATGGAACAGCTATCGTTGTTGGGGTTTCCAGTTCGTGGTGGTTCTCTATCCACTCTTCTTTTCGTTATCGTTCTGTATCGATTACCTATTCGCAGTCTACTGGTTTTGCTTCAATTTATTTGTAGTATTTCATTTCAGGATCTTTTTGGAAGATGTCGATTGACTCCGAGATTGAATGGAGTTTTGCAGGGATGGATTTCGCCACGGAAGCAGGGACGTCTCAAGCGGACGCCTGTGATGCAGTACGTTCACTTCAACTCTTGTTTCGTTTCTTTTCAACTCATGCTGTTCCGGTCTTTCTTCTCCAATCCACTTGAAAACTCATACTTTTGTTAGTCTCTTGCTTTCTTTATGCATAAAATCCATGAACTATTGCCCCTCTATTCTATTTCCATTCTTCTCTGAAGAAAACAAAACAAAGATTTCGCTTCTGAACTCTTTCTTCCTCTGAACTTTCCTATGATCCCTCTCACCCATATGATAGCATACCAATCTGGTGATGGGAAATTCATGTGCACTCGTAATGTTCTCGATGCTGTTGTACTTCAGTGGCATTCATTGTCGTCCCAAGCTCGAAACAATGGCTTTCTTTGAAAACCTGTGTACGGGTGGCATCGATTTCATTGTATCGATCGATTTCTTGAGGTTTGACCCCTTTATTCTCAATTTCACTGATGTTATCGATTTTTTTCCGAGTTTGGCCCGTCTTCCGAATCTTGAATCTCCTAACTCAAATTCTTAACTCCAGTGATTTTCCCCTAATTCATCTCTGTGGGGCGAGCTAGTTCTGGATTTTGTTAGTTTCAGATTGACATTTTTACGCAAAGTGCTTATCATTACTGTTGTCACCACCTTCATATACATTCGGTCTGCACTGCACACAGGTCGCCCTGTGAGTGTCATATTCTTCATATCTAAGCACTGTTTGGAACTTTATCCTAACTGTTTAGCGAAATATATAGACGTCAGCTGAAGAATGCCGAGGGGGACGAGAACGAAGATAAAGAGCAAGAGGAATAGGAATTTGTTCTTAAGATGCACTTCGATTTGTACAGTTCACTAACCGCCCACCAAATGCACCTCGTTTTGCACTTGCAGATATATTTATATTGTGCTCACTGCTGAAGATCTTTTGGTTTTTACTGCCTCTAATACACGGTGTTCTTTTCCGTTCGACGGTGCTTTACGTTTTGTTAACTTTGTTATTGTCACTTTATTGACGCTTAAAGTTGAAGCTTTGTTTTCTCAGGTGCACTTTACATCATCTACAGGAAACTTCAAACGTACGCAGACAAGGGTCGGGACAAGGGTCCCGGCTCTCTTAGGCAGAGACGCAGGCGCTCAGCATGCGAAGGCCCGGTCTCTGCCCAAGAGAGCCGCGCCGCGGTCCCGACCCTTGTCTGCGTACGTTTGGAGTTTCCTACATGTGGTAGCTGTTTTTAAGATGTGAATATTTATTCTTCCTCTTATTTCTGTTTTGAAGTCATGAATGCTTTTACTTTTTGAATGGTTGCTTTTTGAATATTGCTTTTTGAATGGTTGTTTACTTCTTGAGTGTTTATTTTTTTGATGAAGTAAATGTTGTCCTGTTTCGTTTCTTTGTTTATTACTCATTGCACATCCTTTTCACCAGGAAATGTCTTAGTCTAGCGCCAAGACATTTTCAGGTGAAAAGGAGGTGCGAGGAGGTGCGCATTATGTCTAGCCATGTCTGAGGGAATTTGAAGGCCTAGGCATCTCCGCTCGAACGCTGACCATTATTCGGTTTCGCGGTGTAGGTACGAATTCGGACTTTGAACGCCTGGGCATCTCTGTTTTGTACCTAAACATTTTTTCGGATTCTGTCATCTATCCATCCGTGTGTGAGAAGGGTATTTTCCCTCATTTTAACGCCATGCTTCCTCGCGCAGGCAAGAACGCCATGTTACCTCTCTGTAGCGCTGCTCCTATCCTTGTCGTATCATGTGGGTTGTTGTTGTTGATTGACACATGTGTTGTTCCATCATCTATCCTCTTGCCTTGCGACGCTACCGCTTCCCGTGGTTGACACTCGACGAATATGGTGAGTACACGCGCGCCGGCTATTTATGCATTTTCGGCGAAGGGGGCGGAGCCTAACGTGCGCGTGCGAGGAGCGTAAGGCCATTGCGCGCAGCGACCTGGACCTCCGAAGATGTTACAAATAGAGTCGCTCGAAGTCGCGACAGCTAGAAAGTGGGGTGGGGCACTCACTTGAGGTATGTGCAAAAGCTCCACACGTGCGAAATGCTTAAAGAATCAGCCAATAAGCAAAACTAATCATCAACTCCACATGTGAAGCTAATTTCCGATGCAATGGTACTACCTACTTTTTTGTCACATTTCTTACATGCCTATGGACCCGTTATGAACAGCACCTCCCAACTCTGCATAGGAGTATCTTTCACATGGCTTTAGTACTTGTGACCAATATAGTGTAGCCAATGCAAGCCGACGAAAAGTAAGGGCAGGTGTGACCACTTCACACTTAAATGAGATAGATCTAGCAGGATTGACTGAAGCACCAAAAAGAGTGATGAAGGACATAACAGATAACGAAATTCACATATTCGCTTATAACACAGAGTACATTGAGGTCGAGCACCTTGGTATTACTGCCGAGCCTAAGTTCCAACAGAATAAAGGTCACCATACTACTCTGCTCACTACATGCTCCGCTGGAAAGAAAAATGCTCGAGTCTCTGGCAATAAAGCACCTCTCTGCAGAATAAATAACAAGGATGAACTAACAGATATGTTGTAGCTCATAAGATTGGATGATAGCGGTGGTGACTGCGACGGCATGACTGTCCGAGAAACTCGCATTCTCCTGGTCAGTATATCCGAACAGTTTTGCCTGGTCAGTATATCCGAACAATTTTTATAGAAAAGGTAATAGACTGAATGCAATCGTAAACGTCACAGGGCTGACTAAAGTATCATCGTACCGAAAACCAGCCAATAAAGTGAACACACAGGAGTGCTTAGATTCGCACAAAACAACAAACAATGGTTCACTGATTGTGCAATCTTAGAGGCCAGTACTGCACCTGCTTTCGCGTAGAAGGGTTTTTATGGAGTAGACTCACAATCAGAACATAAAACAGCTGTAACCATGTGGAAGCAAACAAACATTTGTTCCAACTGGTAGGGGAACACGGCGTAAAAGCTCTCGTTTGATTGAATCTCGCCATTTTAGTTTTTCCTGATTTACTGACGTGAACCACGACTACAGTTGTACAGTTATGAGGATGGCAATGTGTTCCGGGAAACCAAATGCAGCCCAAGATTTCCCTCATTTCCTTCGCTGTTGTGTTGAAATCCTTTGTGGCAGCGAACGGGCTAGGCGGGTGTTTCAGTTGCACTCGTCCAAATTCTTGAAAGAAGATACCGAGCTGCCGTCTCGAGGAATCAAACGCTTGCGTTCACTCCGCGTCAGAGCTGCGTGAGGTTTCCGACTGTGCGTGTCATCTGCATATATAAAGTAGAATGTCTGTGTGTGTATGTATGTTCTTTATAGAAATTGCTCAGACTAAACCGATCAGGACCAAACTTTGCATACTCACCCCCCGTGAACCGGCGGAGGTTTTAGGCTACTTCGCACCTGGGATTATCCATTGATTTATCGATTATACCGATTCTATTATTTTTCGATTTTCTTGAACAAAGGTGGATGAAGGCAAGTCTACTGGTTTTTCAATACGCCGATTTTGCACAAAAACATCGATTTATCGATTTCATTGATTTTTTGCTATGTTTGCCTGTGGGCGGTAGGGGCACGTCCACTGGGGTTCTTCAATACGCTGAACACGAATGTGACAACCGCTTCGCACAAAAATATCGATCTAGCGATTTTATTGAATTTTTTGCTATATTTGCTCATGAGACGGTAGGGACATGTCCACTGGGGTTCTTCAATACGCTGAACACGAATGTGATAACCGTTTTGCACAAAAATATCGATTTATCAACTTTATTGATCTTTTGCTTTTCTACATCATGGGGCAGTGAGGACATGTCTACTGGGGTTCCTCAATATGCTGAGTATGAATATGACGATTATTTCGCACGAACACCTCGATTCGGTGTCATCGAAATAACTTTGCTGACTTTGCGCTCACGAGTCGGTGGAAAAAGGTCACATGAGATTAATGTGCTGATCACGAGAATTATGGGCGTTTTAGTAATTTTATCGACAATAGCAGTTGTCCTCAGCAATGTGAAGTAGCCGGGGAAGAGAACACCCGAGCGAAGCAGGGTATGCCGTCTAGTTTATCATAAAAATGCACGTATGTCGACAGCACGCATATAGCATAATTTGCCCTTGTCACTTCTTGTTATTCTATTACATCAATGCATGGTGCTGTTGCAGTTGCTTAGAACCTCTATACAACCCCTATCAACGTCGAAGAGGATGACCGATTTTAGGGAAGGCGTAGTTCAATCTTTTATTACACAACAATGTACATAAGTGAACTTATTTCCACTTTCATATAAATTCTCCTTCAAATAAATTTCTGGCTTGGTATAATATAATATGCATGATTGATGGAAAACGAAGCACACTGTCGCATTGAAAGATTGGAGGGAACTTCCTGCTATGGTACATAAATGATATCTAGGTGTTAGATTTCAGGAAGAACCCCAAAGTAAATGCCCTTTGCCGAATAGATGCTATTCTCTAGCGTGCGGGATTCGATATGTACACAGCCGTTCTTTCAACCGCTCAATACATATACGAAGAAGTCTAGTTGACCCGTAATGCCATAAATTTGCCACCCTGGCATCCGTCGTGTAAATTTCGAAACACCTCATTCCCATTCTCGCGGAAAGCAGAGTACGGAATCTCGTAGAGTGATTTGAAGCCGAACTGGAATAATTCTTTGAAAATCGTGTGGTTACATAGTACTAGCATAAAGTTGAAATTTACAACTAACCCGTGAGAAGATCCCTTGCGATGCACTTGCCGTGGCTGCAGAGGCTACCCATTCACAGCCTTCTGATCGCGCTGTGTCCACGGCTCGTCGAGTTAATTCTTTACCTAGTCCGCGTCTGCAAAATTCCCACTAGAATCATCTTACACTGTACCAATTAAAAAATCTTATTTACCCTTTATATTCACCCAGAACACAGAGTATATCGATCTTCAACACCTTGGTGTTACTGCCCAGTAGCCGTCGTTGCCTATGTTCCAACGCGCTGACGTAAGCGACTAACTGATTTGCCTTGTGTTGCTTATAAGGGCCTTTGAGAATTTCTAGAGTTTTACCAAATAAGAGGGTTCCAATCCGAGAATCAAGCAAGCTCTAACCTTCTGCAAAATCGTGGTGTTCAGCGTCAATTTCAGGAGGAATCGCTCCTTCGCTATCTTCGTACTTGTTAACCGAACATAAGCACATGGCAATCAGCCTGGAATTCTAGAATTTCTCCTGTTCATTCTTGAAATTTCTTGATACTCTCCAGTAGAATTCGTTATGATCCCTACAGCGCACGTCGATGTATAAGGTCGGATACAGAAAACAGAAGCAGCCATATGAACTATTTGGAAAGCCAAACAACGTTATGAAGAGCAAAAAGGAGTACAGATGACTGCTCATCGGATCACTTCGTGAACTCGTTTGGAGAGTGCAAAATGGATTGTCTACGTACAATGC
This sequence comes from Ancylostoma caninum, assembly GCA_037903475.1. Classification (NCBI taxonomy): domain Eukaryota; kingdom Metazoa; phylum Nematoda; class Chromadorea; order Rhabditida; family Ancylostomatidae; genus Ancylostoma; species Ancylostoma caninum. The sequence goes on along the minus strand of JBAJFG010000192.1, from coordinate 189,314 downwards.
TGCGGAAAGGCTCATAGCCCTGAACGACAGGCTAAGAGTGGAGCGAAAATCTCCCTATGCCCTATTGGGAGTGGCGCTCCATCGTGCAGATTTCGTATGAGTTCCTGTTTGAAGAAAATATCCCGTGTAACAGTTCCAGAGAGTCTCGAGAGAGCGACGAGGAATACGTATCTTTCACAACTGCTCTCTGTGTATTTTCGCCAAGCCATTGTGAACCCACTATTTTAACAGACTGCATATGACAGCATACATGGTCGTAGAACAGCCGGACCTTTCGGATCTTTCCAGGTCGATCTCATTTACTTACTTTTAGTAATGGTACTTAGTTATTGGCTGCACTCAATGTGCACCAAGAGTGGTAGCAACCCCGTATAGTTAGTAAAGCAAACGTATCCAGGTTAAACTAACATAACATTATTAATGAGCAGGACAGCATAATAAACGCCCAGGTGGTTTTGTCGGCAATGAGTCAGAACTAATCGGACTATTTAGCCCCATTCTGCTAATCTGCAATTTATCAAAATGAAACTATCACGAACCTATCTTGATCGTACACAAGGGTAGAATATTTTTCATTTGAATATCCTGATTCGGACAAATCATGGAAAAAATCGCATAGATCAGTCGTTGTGGCTTCTGCAAGTAATGGTATTGCAACAATAAAACAGATGAGTTCATTTCCCTTTCATTCATTTCGATCACTGGGTTGCAGAAACGCCACCCAGTAATTACAGGAAAATCTACGCGGACACCAATGCTAAACAAACATTGCCCGCAGAGCACAAACTGACAAACCCACTGAGAGAATGAGTGATTGGCTCGTTCGTGCCAAATTCTGCTAACATGAACTTCTCAATGTCGTCAGCATGTTTCCGTGTGGCAACTTCAAACCGTAGCTCACTTGTCATCTGAAAATTAAATGATATACATAGGTGCTGTTTCTCAAATCTACATTATCATGTACGAAGATGGATTGAATCAGAACATTTGCTGAACGTCAAGTAATGCCCAGGTAGTTTTTTCAAAGATCTTCAGAAACATGGTCATGTATGCGTATCATTGGCGTTAACAAGCTTTCGTTAAAAAGATCTCGATTGAAGAGCTGAAAATTCATGAGAACCTCTTCACATTTTTTTTCTTCCTCTCGTAAAGTCATTGAGTTACAAGGTGTCACCTACAGAACCAGAGTTTCTCCTCACCATGAGATATCCATGAAATAGAGTGGAGTAAAACGAGAGAAAACACATCACGATAACCCCCATGTTTCCTTCCTTCAGTTTTGGCACCTTTCATGCTAAAAAATAAAACTGTTTACTAAGCAGAATTCAAAATTAATAATAATTAAATTGTTAACGAGTGAATCACTTGATAAATGGTCAATAAATTCAATAATTATGTCCCAATCAGAGTGTAAGAACACAACGAGAAGGCGAGAAGTTTGTCGGGGCACATGAAGGTTTCACCAATCTCCGTCAAGGAAACGTTTTTCTATAGCGAGACAATTCGTGCGTGAGAAAGGCGAGATTCCTTACAAGGAGACAAGGGACGCTCAATGGAGAGAGAAGCAGTTTTCACAGCATCAAACCAACAGAAACAACTTTTTGAGTTTTTGAAGAACATCCTATACAAAATGCAGGGTCGCCATAAGTGCTAAAGTAGTTGGGCTACTTTTGTGGTTGTTTTCATAATTGCACATATGGAAAAGGCTTCTGAGGAATTGAAAAGGGGCAGTGATTGAGAGCAAAGACATTCTTCTCCGAGTAGTACGAGATCTCCTAGGTAACGTCGGTGTTTATTTGTACAATGGCGTTCCAGCAGAGATCACCACGGTGTACGTATCCTTCGAGGATATTCTTTGCTACAGAATTTGCTCTCTTCCTGCAAAATACCCCTATGGAAGATCTAAACCCGAATTTTTTTTTCGAAATCAAATGCAGAGACAAAGACGCGTCAATAATATCGTTCGGAAAACCTGAGCGGTATTTTAGGATTGTGTAGGAGAATAATCCAGAAACAAATTGGAGGGCTTCGTAGAGAGAAACCAATGATTTTTTTGGGGGGGAGAGCTTTCTATCTTCTACTTACTATTTGGTCCCTTTTTTTTCGAAGAGCTCGACTCAGTGGCCTTGCAATTCGCGGAAGCATCAAAACACAATGACGTCTGGCAAATGCCATAGTCGTTTTGTATTACGATGCTAAAAATAATCATATTTGAATGAAGAAGCACCTGCTGTTGAAAAAGAGCTTTTACCGTCGTAGTATGTGGGAAGTCCAAACAGCAACAGTGGTTTTTCGCTGTTCCAACTGGGAGTGAGAGCAGAATGCGGGAATTAACCTAACATCAAGTGAAGCGTGTAAGGGCACTACTTCCTGAGCCACTAGATTTTTTTCTGAACTTCCAGGCACTATAATTCAGTTGAGGACATGTGCCATTTTTAGCATTCAAAATGTGGGGAATCAGATAGCTATAATACCGTCAGAAAAACTTCTAAATGTGTTGTTATCAAGGCAAGTGAGATGATGGAATCGAAACGGATTCAGAAACATTTTGCAACTTTGTAAAATAATTAATAATAAATGGTACTTTGCTTTTTCAGGATGACGAGAAAGTAGTGATTTTTAAGAGACACAGTACATGCCTTTGAAGAAGTGGATTCTAGAAAAAAATTACATGCGTTGTCAAAAACGCTTTATTAAAAATTCAAGGCGTTACTGGAAAGGTGACAGCAGCAGCACCAGAAGAGCATTCCATGAAAGAGTGGTTTTTATTGACGCTAGAGCTGGCTGCACCCAGCTGCACTAATGAGCCAGGCAGCATCGCTCATTAGGCGAATGGAGAATGGGAGATTTTTATGGATGAAGAGGAAAGCGCAGTAGAAAGCACTGCGGATAGCAAACGAAGGAATTGTGGCGTAGAAAAATGGAGTCTCCGCTGCTGTAGGCAGCAGGGATGTAATTGAGATGTATTCAGAGATAGAAATGTGATCCGGATTACACGAGAAACTCATTTTCTTTTTTACCTGGAATAAAGGTTCTCTACACTATTCGTAAAGTTACTGTGGGAATATTTCTTGAAGACCCCTTCAGGGCTCTCGGAAAATTTCACATACAACTAAGCATTATATCATGTTTTTTTCATGATGCCCCAATAAAATCTTGACCTTACAATATGAATTTAAGAAACAACGCAAGCACAGTAATTCAGTTCAATTATTTTCTGCCTTCTCTCGTCTTTTTTTTTGATAATCAGAGAATATCTGTAGCTGTCTTGGAAGGAATGTGTTTTTTAAAATTGTTCCTTATCGAATGCACTTGGGGAATTCCACTGAAGGCGAATGGAGAGAGGCAAGCTTAGTAGAGGACTCAGGTCTATGCTTAGCAGTTGACGGCTTCACACCTTCGCAGCACTAAGAAAATAACCCGTTGAATATACGAAATTTGTATTCCTGAGCAACTTAACTGAATGTGCATTAGTTCCCAGACGGGATATCAGATCACACATCCGCCAACATCACACATGAAGTGAATACAAGTTTATGCTACATGCTGGCATGAAAAATGTTTTTTTTAGTTCAACGTTTATTTTCTTTTCTACTAATATTCTCCACTAAAATGGTTGAAATTAGAGGCAGGGATCTATCATTGTTTAATGATTGAAATTAGAGGCAAGGATCTATCATTGTTTCCTTTGGCGCATGTCTTCATGCAATAAATAAATGAATGAATAAATAAAATGTTCACTCTGGTAGCGTCTAATTCCAGCAAATGATTCGCCTTCCTTGGTTCCTCAGCAAGGTGGGTCATAGACTTGCTTTTCCACATTTCCGAATCTTATCGGCAGAGTTGTGAAGTTAAATACAGACATTTTGGTGTTGCTCCCGTACCACTATATTTCACTTTCGTGTTCTCCCTACTTTTTTTTTGCTTTTATCGCTTTTTCTCTTGTCGCGGTTGTTGTTGCGAGCTTAGTTCCCGAGGATCTGCATCAGATGTGGTTTTCTGCGCAATCAGTGAAATGAAATAAGTTCTACAGTTTCTAGGAGATTAACATTTAGGGTGAGGGAAAACTGGAAGGAATATGTTGCTAAACTGTATTAACTAGTATAGTTTGATAAATTGGCATGTTCATCACACATGGAACTAAAGTAATTGCGGATCATCGTCCTCTAGACACCTAAACAGTTCCAGAAAATGCCGGAGTAGAAGTCCTTTTTTCTGTCATCACGAAAAAGCACAATTCTTCCGTGCACTTTTCGCCATTATCGGCGCTTGTTTATCAGCCGGCTGTCGCAGAATGTAATTCCCGCGGCAGTGAGCTGAGTGACATTATTAGGAAAAAATAAACATAAAACTAGACAAGAGAACTTTGAACTTTGAGCAGTGACAGCTGGAAGGGAGGGGGACACCCGATACATCGAGAATGGTTGGGTGAATTGCTCAAGATTTAGAAATTATAGATGAAAATTAGGTAGAACGCCATATTTATGTCATCAATCAAATTTTTGAATGTTCATTTTAGGCAGTTCCAATTAATTTAGAACCAATTTTCTATAACTCTATTTTTTCTTGGACCACCTTTTTTCTGCCTCTTCCCTCCTCACTTCGAATTCACCACAAATTCGGCATCCACCACTGGCTCTTATCGCTATGTACTTCGTGTGGAATCCAATGCATAGGAAATCTTACCTTAGTTACTTCACATGTTTTCAGTCTTTTAAAAATGCATTGATAATATGAGCTAAATGCTTCGCTCTATAGTAGTTTAGAAACTGCACTGTATCTATCTAGGGGAAGGATAAGTAAAAGATAAGGTTCTCGAAATTTATTTGTGCTCGGTACATCTATCCAAGACATTTTTTGACGCAGTTTTTTCACATCAGACACTCTTTGTAGCAGCGAGCAACAAGCAAAGTGGGACGATAATGACTGGCAAACATCGCATGCATTCGAAGAAAGCAAAGCTGTGGGAACAATAGGGCAAATAGGCGTGGAAAATATGAACGGGCAGCCACAGCGCCGGAAATGCCTAAGGAGCCCTTGGAAGAGATGTACTCAAGTCATAGATCTGAATTGGACAGTGCAAAAATGCGCCATTTAGTTCCAACGAAGCGAAAACCGAGAGAAAAAAAGCGCCGGCTGTCGATGAAATTAATATGGCACGTGTAGCATCGCCTGACTGAACTCATTAGTCGGCGAGGGTGTGATGGCGACAGGTGCACGAGTTGTGAACGATGAGCGAATGTTGCATGAAAACTGGGCGGGTCCAGTCGATACGGAGGAGGCTGTGGCGAGGAGTGGAGGCGCCAGTGGCGAGTCTCATCCGACACACTTGCCGGAGCTGTGGGCGATTTCTTTGGAGGAGCACTGGGCGCTCTATATTAGATGCACAACAGCAGAACTTCGTCATATTAGCTTCTCGATTCGTATGGCAGATCTGAGTGATCCTGCGTTTTCCATACTCTTCTCTTCATGTAGTCCTTCATAAAGACTCTAATTAATTATTTCGAATTTTTAGACTCTAGAGCAAACACCCATTAATTTTTTTCCTTGGCCCAACTCCAAACATGTTCAACTTTCATAAAGGTACGAAGTACACTCTCACTTGGTAAATGGAGCAGCTGCTTGTATTATACATAACCCAAGCTATAAATTATTTCTAGCATTAATGACGGTTGAAGCAAAATGGAAAAATATTTTGCTAGTTAAGAAGCGTTTGAAATTCCGACTAGCCGGGTCCTTTCGTGGAAAATAAGCAATTTTCTCACGCCAGGGTGTATGTACTCATGATGGGAAGCTGGTTGGTGGTTTCCTGTCCTTCGGCGTCAACTTGTTCTCATCTATTACATGTGCTTGCATAGTGACCTTCTATTAGCCACCACCAATGATGGTGACTAACATGACCAACATGACTAACCCCGAGAAAATATCTACCTGTAGTAGCTACACGAATTATTCATGGATTTGTGCAGTCTGAGTCCTGGAGCATCTTGTTCCTCGGCGAAAAGCGAATGTCGTTGCTAAATGGCTGGGAAACCCACAAGTATGTTACAAAAGAGCTTGATCACGAAGAAAACGCAGTGATATGCGATCCCTTCAGTCAAAAGAGGATAGCGTTGGCAACAGAATCAAAAACTCACAAGGAGTAAACTTTTGTAGGAACTGACACTCGTTTCGGGATTCTGCAGGAACAGGAATGCATGAGCAGTTGAAAAAAGGATGCAATTGAAATCATACAGAACATCGGTTATAGGCGGCGTTTTCTGGTATTTTTTGTGAGAACACACGAGGCTCTCCTGATCGCTGCTCGGCACCTTGGTTTGCAATATCTCCACCAGCGAACATTTAGCGGTATTGCAAAGGTACTTAAAGTATGAAAAAACATGAAACAAAGTACAAAGAGTTGTAAGGGAGTCTGAGCTCATCGTTCTTTCTAAAAAAAAACTCCACGGACCAATGTGTATGGGAGGTACTTTAGATCAGTACTTTAAAGGAACTCATGCATCCATTCTGGAAGGCGCGATTCACTTACCATTGAAATTAGTATTCCTTGCAAATGTAGAAGTGTTTACCCACGTCCGAAGTACCTAAACACTGTTACAAGCCTTGCCTTTATACGGATTCTAAATTGTGGACAACATGGAAAAAAGATGGGGCCAGAATTGAAAGAAGTGAAGAAAAAAATGGAATTTAAGATTTAGATGGCGTCTCCAGGAGCTGATAAATGCAGCCAAAATGTAGCTGATGATTAGAAGAGCTGCCGTTTCAGGAATACTTTGGTCGAATTGGAAGCAAACAAAAGACCATTGCCATATAAAATGCTACTTCAAGACAGAACAGTTTACAAGACTTTCGAAAGGATATAAACATCTCTGAAGCAGAATGCTGGTAAAATAAACATAGTCGCAGCAACACGCCAACGATGTGCTGTCATTTGGATTATCGATGCATTTGAGAGGATTTTCAACAGTACAAACAGAGAGCGATTGAATGGATTTGCCATGGCTGAAAACAAGTTTTGAATTCGACTGGGTTCTGACTACCAAATGTGTGAAGGAGTCTTTTATGCTCACGCGATCGCATCGTACATAAATAACGTGGAATTCAGGGAAACAGCTATGCAATGATCAGAAGTGAAAGTGAGAAATCAAAGACTAAGCAAAGAGCGTCAGTGAGGTTTTCCTGGAAAGTTATTCTTCGAAGTAATAGAAGTATAGTAAACCCAACACAAATGTTCAATGATAAGCGCAACATTTGTTCCACATGAATGTCATCACTCGGAATCTTTCTGAACATCAGCCAGGAATACATATAAACTCTAAAGAGCTACCCACGTGACACTCCATTCGCTCACATTTCTCTGCAGGATTTGAATGTATGAAGGAAGACGGTCAACGCTTTACTTTAAACAGTACTTATGAGTTTTCGTCGTTTGAATTACCAATGCCTGGATTTTATGAAGCTCTCCTCGAAGCTTCTCCAACACCTGCTACGTGAATTTTTAGTGAGGGACCACAAGAAACGTCTAACTATCCCTATTTCATCTCTCCTTCCAGGTCAGCAGCCGCCAGTGTGGAGCACGTCCGGATGCCTCAATACAAAGGGAATCACTTATTCGTCACCAATCGTGATGAATGGATATTTACTTCCCGTGCGAATTCCAAAATTGTTTCTCGTGCCAGATGTCACTGAGGGGATCATACCTTACACAGCAAGTCAAAGTCTGTGTACTACTCAAGATTTATATCATTGCATTAGAGATGGAACTACAAACATTTGATTCTAAAATCTGGAAGCATTTTGTTCCATGACTATGAAAATTGAATGAATTTTGATGTGAATAGAGTTCAGCACCAAGTGCCCTGCTGGTACACGAGGCAACAATAATCTTAACTGTGTAGTATGGGGGAAATTGCATATCCATCAACCATGCAAAACAGATGAGCGAACGCAATGTTGATGAACAAATCTCCAGATTTTTTCATTTCCTCAGCACATGCTCGTCAATATGAACTGATTGAGTACACAATTTCCTGTGTAACTGCATGTAAATTGAATTATTCCTTCGCATGAATGTGTGCGTACTGAGGTCAAATACAGGTGGTATATGAGTTTATTCCATATATGTAGAAGTTTGTTCCAATTATTCTGCCAAATGCCTCTATCGAAAGCGTCAACAAAGTATGAACAGTAGTGATTGCAAAAATTGAAGCCTATCGATCATTCATTCCAGAAATTGTTCGTTCCGAAGTATTTTGCGCGAGTGCGGAGCGAGTGAGCTTTCTCGAAGCATGGTCGTAGCCTTCGTAAAAATGAAGGTGAGCCCACCTACATGTAACGGCAAGGCATCATTTTTCTCTTTATACAAGACCGTGTGTAAATTAGATTTATGGAATCAATAGTGCTGTTGAGCCACGTGATAGTTGAGGCAACACATCTTCATTGAGACTTTCCAAGTTGAACAGTTAATTTGGTGAATTTTTTTAAAAGCAGCACCCGCGGTATATTTCATGTTCCAAATTTTGAATGTTTTGGAGTCTGAACGGTGGTTCCAGTAATCCTGCGCAAATTGCACCGCCGGAGGCATCACCGTTCCCAATATATGTATAACAAGTTAGCCTTGGTATGCGGGTATCCGCGGATGAGATGTGGCGCAATTCGAATCGGCTCTTTTCTGTCGCAGTCACGCAGTTCTCCAAAGACAACGTTTGTTTTCGATGCTGCTCTTTTCGAGAATTTTTACATTGTAATAATCTGTTTACGTCATCTACGCTCTTCATTTGTTAGTAGACCCTCTTTTTCCCAGAACTTTCAAATTTTCAAACATGCTGTGAATTTCTGATTGTTAGCTCGTTACATTTAACCGTCGGTTTTGTTTCTTTTCATGAAGCATGTCTCTGTAGTGGACATTCCATTTTCTTTTCGTTTATGGTTTTTCTCTCCTTTGGAAAAGCTGAAAAATTAGTTCAGTATCTAGTTGCACCAAGAAGCAGCGTAACTCGGCCAGCTTGCTATAATGCATTAGCAAATTGGAAGCATCCGAAGACCACTTAGGCATGAGTTTTGACAAAATTGACCACTTTATCCATGGTCCTCTTATTCAGAAAGCCAAGATCGCGCTAAAATCTGAGTGACAAAGTTTTTCGTGGGTTCTGCTTTCAACCATCTACATAAATAGGAAGCAACTTGATGCTCAATCCAAAGTGCTTTAGTTGTAATTGTTTATTCCAATTTCTGAATGAAAAATAAAATCTGGCTTAGTTGTAGTTGTTTTTAATTTTTTTCTTTTTTTTTCATTTCTAACTGAAAAATAGTAATCATTTCTAACTGAAAAATTTCATTTCTAACTGAAAAATAGTAATCGGGATTCTCTGTATTGGCTGTAATTAGTATTAGGTAGTACGTTAGGATCGACGGCTAACAGTTCCATGGTTGAACAGCACCGGACCGAATGACATGATGGTGCTGCGGTCTCTCTTGCTCGCACAGGAGCTTGTACAGATGAATCTTCCGATGCGATAGCAAAACAGTACACATATTTGCTACCTGTGCCTTTTCCTCTCCACTGCGTCATGAGCAGAGTTCACAGATGAAAAATCAGCGTGCCGTCAACAGAAATCGACCTTAACCGGTTGCTGGCGCGCGAGTTTCACTGACTCAGAATCATCACACAGATAAAAAAGTCTTTGCTGCCAGTGTCCGTTGTGCCCTTGTTATGAGAGACATAAAATGTTTAGCATACAAACTTTTTCTGTGAAAAATTATATACGGCTGATATTTAGTAGACACATGAATAACCATTGTCTGCAACATATTACCATGCAAAAAATAACTTGTCAACGACGCTTGTATTGATATAGGTGGAATTTGATGTGAGCCGTTTCTCGAATTGATCCAGATTGTCGAACTTTTTGTCCTGCAAATGATTGGGTAGACACGGAGGCATATTCTAGGCTATGGCTCTGCCAAACATAAGCCCCGGAATTCTTGCTGGAGCTCCCTCGAAATGTGTGGATGGAAGTGAAGGTTTCAAACTTTCTCGTGTTTTCCACGAAGATCCGCAATGCAGCTGTCAACAGTAGACTTGGTTGGTTACAGCACAGTTTGTAGGCATCACCCCACAGCGCATAAATCTTTTACACTTCAACCAAACACTTAGCATTGTTCCCTGAGGAGAGTGTATTCGGGACCGGAATTCCAGGTTCGTCCTGCCCTAGTCACTGACGTCTCCGTGCGTGACGTACAGGATGACCCAAAAGTTTTTGGCCGGCGTTCAAGTGCTGCGAAAATTTTCTCTAGTTTAAGGTGCAATTCGAAACTTGCCGTAAGTACGCACCACTGAGGGAATACTCGTACTGAGACTGTTGTTTAGTCCTCAAGACCAGAGCTATGGCAAAAGGTGACTAAGCCCACGGAACCAGCGTGGAGTTGCTCGTGTCTGCGATTTTTCAAGGTAGATTTCCATGGGTTTCATGAGACACTACATTGTATGCTATTTGAAATTGGGTGGACGTTTCGTGCACATAATGCACATTTCCTCACTGACCCAGCTCTGAACGAGTGTTGAAAATTAGTTTGAATAAAGAAATTAATAAACAATCAATGAGCAGATATTTTGCCGAAAATTTTCGTCATGTTTGTGTTCAGCGCATTGGAAAACGTCAGTTGGCATGTACTCATTATCCTTCAATCAAAAACGTATAACTCGATAAAATCAATGGCTTAACCAATGCTTTTATACAAAACTGTAGAAATATTTCTGTTGAGGAACCCAATAGACATGTCATCAGCGATTTCAAAACAAAATTAAGCAAAAATCGATGAAATCGGTGTGAACGCTGAGGCAGTTCATAGTTCTTGGCGGTAAGGATGCCAAAACCTCCACAGGCCCTTATTCATCTTCAGTTATGTATCCAACGTTTGGTCATGATTGATATAGATAGGACTCTGTAACATTCCTCTCTTTTGGGAATGCACTGTGATGAAAATGTAACATTCCTTTCTTTTGGGAATGCACTGTGATGAAAACACTAGTGGATGCCTCGAGTAGTCCCTCGGCTGTCGGCACGGATGGAGCAGAGGTAAAGCAGTGGACTATGAAGCAATCGAAGAGCAGTGGTAAATGATCGGTAGGTCAGTTCAAAATCCTCGAGTGGTAGTGGGGGTGATAAGTTTTATTCGAAAACCCCCATTTCCGGAGATGCGAAGGACGGTACCGGGACTTGCGGAGGACTAAATCGGGACTTACGGTCTATAGCAGACCGGGTCCCTCGACCAAGCCCTCCGGCTGCCCTGCAGTAGTCTAACAGTGATAGTCTGGCGGTGATAACATGTGTGCGATACTTTGTCTGAGTAGTTATCACCGCCAGTGGGCCCACACAGTGGTCTCTCCAATTTGTATAGCAGCGTACCCATCCTAGATCAATGAACCTGTTCCGTGGCAACGACTTTATCTTTAGTGATGCGCTTGCTAATCTTTATTTATAATGAAGGATACACAAACTTGAACTTCCAAACTATCCGGTTGCCATGACTCGCTTTTGGTTCAACCCGATTTTCATATAAAACCACGTATCTGCCATTCCCCACGCACAATGTAACTCCCCTCACAGTCTTCCCGGACAAGGAAAATTATGAATGAGTTTATACCAAGAATCCACTTCCCACTATTCAGTAAATCCAAAAAAAGTAAAATAGATACGGTGGCAGCCTTTATACATTGGTATTCGAATTTTTTCTTTCGAATATTCGAATGTTCGAATAATCGAATATTTCAATTTCTCGAATAATTCGAATATTCGAATAATCGAATATTTTAACTTTTCGAATAATTCGAATATTCGAATAATCGAATATCTCAACTTTTCGAATCATTCGAATATTCGAATAATCGAATATTTTAACTTTTCGAATAATTCGAATATTCGAATAATCGAATATTTCGACTTTTCGAATTATTCGAATATTCGAATAAAGAAAATCTCGAATTATTCGAATAAATGAAGGCTATTGTTTCAGAAGTGGTTTTGGGACCCAGAGAAAATAGGTAAACCTGTCTTGTCATGTGCGAAGATATAGAAATGCACGCTTCCAAACAGAGATGAGCGGATTGTCCGTATCAGGTTATCCGTTTTACCGTTATCCGTAGGTTTTGGCCTATCCGTTATCCGCACCGTTATCCGGGCCTTTGATGCCGGATAACGGTGCGGATAAGGTCAACAATAGTAGATTCATTCCGCACGCTCCCAACAGAGGAGAGCTTCCATTTCAAGAAAATCCGTCGTATCACATGATCTAGCGCATTTTTCCTCGTATGTGATTTTGAGTCTGGAAGCGATGTAGGAGAAGGTAATACAGAGTTGTACTCGTCTAGAAAGGCTCTTGCTCAGGTTTACTGGGTTTTCCGACAATCGAGGCAATAACCTCAAAGCCATTGTTTGCCTGTAATATTATCAACAACGCTGACTAATGTTGTGACCTCTGACAAAGTTGAAGTTGATGACCTCACAACTTACAGATGAATAATGCCCTCTTGCTCGCGAAGTTCAATTCGACTATTCATTTAACCCTACTGTACCCTTTTTGGATCTATTTACACATAGTGTTTAAGAGTGAACATGACCATAATATTCAGTCAGTACTAGAACGTTTACCAGAGCTCCATAAAAGATATATGGAGCAAAGGATCAGCCTATATGACCACCCCCCCCCCCAAAAAAAACATCTTTGTCGTGTTTTCTTTAATGGGTCTAAAGAAGAAACCGTGGGGTGTGTATCATCGTGATGGAAAACGGGGCGTGGCATGATTCTGCGATTGGTTCCTTCAAATCCTCCTCCCGCCCTCAACGGTTGACTCGTTCCCTTCGCGCACGATTCCACTATACATAAACATGCAGAATTTGAATGCGACCGAGGACGAGTTGATCGTGAAAGGCGGAAAGTCTCCGCCTCGTTTTCCCTCACGATGAAACACATCCCCGCCGCGAGACCGCTGCGTCCACCAAGCACTGCCGCGGCAAGCGCATATGCGTTCGAGACTATTTTTGGATGAGCTTGGGTAAACATCTACTTACCCAAGTCTACAGTATGAACACAGCACTGTGCCCAGATTGAGCTGCAAACCCAGGTTTGAGACATGCAAACCAGTCCATCGCCTCAGAAACGCAGCCTTTACGGGGCGAATGCAGCTCGTGGGGCCACGAAATAAGCTTTCACCTCGCGGTGTAACTGCTGCTGAACCGTGTTCGGTCTGTATTCGCCTTCTGATTCCATGTAAATCAGCGTGGACTTTTCGATTTTTAATCTTTTGAATTCAGCCGGACGGTAAGCCGAAAGAGGAGGTAGCATGAGGAACAGCCTCTGTTATGTAATTTGAAATAAGTCAGGCCCGTCTTTTCCACGGGTCCTGTCAGTATTGTTCAATTTTTTCGTTAAGGAATCACTGAAAAATAATAAATGAATAATGGCGCATGCTTGTCGTTCGCATTCAGTCAGCTGTTGAGGGTAAATCATAGTATGTGATCCACGAATCATGGCGATTTTATGATTAAACCGATTGTTCGAATCATTCGAATATTCGAATAATCGAATAAATCAACTTTTCGAATAATTCGAATATTCGAATAATCGAATATTCCAACTTTTCGAATTATTCGAATATTCGAATAATCGAATATTTTGACTTTTCGAATTATTCGAATATTCGAATAATCGAATATTTTGACTTTTCGAATTATTCGAATATTCGAATAACGAAAATTTCGAATTATTCGAATATTCGTTCGAAAATATTGGTTCGAATACCAATGTATAGCAGCCTTGAAGGGGCAGGAGGGAGACACCTCCTGCCCCAACGAACTTAGAGGCAGGGGTCCACCTCACATTCGCTGTTGAGATAATGGCAGAGTCTACATCCCCTCCACACTCTAAGGCTGCCAGCTGTATCTATTTTACTTCTTTTGGATTTACTGAATACTGGGAAGTGGATTCTTAGTATAAACTCATTTATAATTTTCCTTGTCCGGGAAGGATGTGAGGGGAGCAAGTGGTTCGGGCCGGAAACTTTTTGATACCCCTGTATTTTGAGACAATTTACCTACATATACCGCAGTCTTCCATCTGCAGAGCAGTGAAATTTTAAAAGAAATAGATGTGCATCCATCGAAGAACAAATCACTCTTCGTCTATTCATTATTAGACTTGCCCAATTTTATAAGAATTTTCATCACCAGAATATAAACATCAGATGTAGACTCTTTTCCGTTATCTGTTTTGTTCCCCTGAAGTGCCGTTTCAGATTTTCTCACGGATTCTAGTAGCTAGTCCCTAGACCTTTCTACAAACTGAATGAATTAGCAAAATGCATTCGCACTGCTATGAAGCAACACAATTTTATGAAAAGGGATCTCTCATTGAAGAGCTTCCGTGGTTGAATTTCTGCTGTCATATTTCTTGGCTGTTTTCAGAAAAGGGTGAAATAAAGCCGATTGTAATTACCTACTTCAATGGGATTGAGGTACAGGTGGTTAGGTGATACGATCTCTTCTCTATCGCACAGAACTTTGAGCAAGACATTTCCACACCCGCTTCCATGTTCGATTGCACTGCTCTCAGAAATCTGCCCGTCCTGACCCAGCACTCCGAGCTTGGTTCTTCAAATCTTGCCAGTGAATTTGGCACTTATCGGCAGTCAAGATATTACAAAATGTCTTTTCCGCTTTCTACAAAACTCCTAAAAATTTTCATTGAATATTAAACTAAATTTTCTTGTCGGGCGCCGAAAATGTTTTAGAGGCTCAATGTTCTGCGAACGTTAAAATTATCAGATAGGTGCTCAGAAAATTTTCAGAGCAAGTTTTGAATAGCTTAGATCGTTGCACACTTTCTGCTTCTAATGTCTGTCTGCGATGCTCAACATTTTTTTTTTGCTACAGCAGCAGTAATCAATAAAATTATCACAAATTTAAAAAAAAGGATAAAGAAACTAAGGAGTCGAGGAACAAGAAGGCAAGAGGGAGAGCCAGCGTTGTTTTTTTTTTGTATACCGCGTTTTTTTTTATAAATTCGCTATTGATCAGTTGATGTCTAGTTTTCAAGGGCTTCTGGCGCGATTCAGTTTGCTTTTACACTCCATTTGGTCAGGAGTACTATAAGCTCACTTCCGATAGGATGAGGATGAGCTGTTCTGGGAAATATAATATACTGGTATCTGTTTAAAGCAAATCATCAACAGAGCTCTGTTGGCACAGTGCAAACATTTTTTTTTTGAAATGTTCTTTCTTATATCCATGGTTTTTTTCATATTTTGAGAGTCGTAACATTAGCATTTGTACAGGTGTACTGATGGGACAATTTCGATTAGGAATTCTTGCTATGCGATCCCTGTGCTGGTAAGTGATGACAACAGAGAGATGTACAGAGTGCATGAATGCCGAACACTTCCTGTTTTGCCTGATCAAACTGAAAACGCTCGGTTCCTTCTGTACAAAAACTGTTGAACGACCACATGTAGCACTAACGTCATTTATACACGAGAAAGAAATTACAATTTTTCGTGTAGCTTCTATAGCTCCTATAAGGGACAACAGTATCTCTTGAATTCCACTGGAATACGTATAGCAGAACAAGCTTTCAATCGTGAAGAGCTCGAGAGAAGTTTTCAAAAACCTCAGATGAAACTTGGTACCTGAAAACTTCCATGCCCGTTGTCGTTGGAAAGCACATCTTATTGTCTGCCTACATGTACGGGTACAAAACCTCCTAATCAAAGTTGTTTTCTCTGTATTAAAAAGTGGGTGTATTAAGTGTAAAGAGTATTGAAGTGTCTTGAATGATCTTCCACTAGTGGTAAATAATTGCCTTTGAATTATGTTAGTTTAAGGTAAGCTGAAGCAGCCCTGAGACAAAGAATGTACTCTGCAATTCAATTTAACAGCAGGAACAATTATTTGGAACATTCTACTATTGTGATAAATTTGCAGGAATCGTCAGGATTGAGACCACATTTTCCATCCATGATTTTATGAAACATGATGAAATCGTATTCCCTCCCCCCCCCCCCCTCTAGAGGCGAGAGAATGGAATCTTACAATAAAATTGGCATTCTTATCCGCTGTGGAAGGAATTTCACGATTGAGGCATTTCTATTGGAACTATTGTGTAACTTTTCAAATTCATAGAAGAATTCCCGCCTATGCAGGCTAAAAATTACATTGCCATATTCCAATAGTGGACGAACATAAGTAGATCCTATAAGCTCCTATTAAAACGGTTGTTTTCTAGTTAAAAAATTCTCTTCTAAATGATTTCCAATCATTTCAAAAGAAAGACCGTTCCCACGAACAATTTTCCTATGATGCCGCCCACTACTAACCAGTCTGACATTGAAATAAAGGGTGGAATATTGTTAGTATTCCAATAAACATTGAAACGTTTTTTTTCTGATTAATAATTCTTGGTTTATTGAGGAGCTCCGTTCACAGTTTATTCCGGCTAGCTTTCGGCAATTAATGCCTTCGTCAGACCTTAATTTCATACAATACAACATCACCAGCATGCAAACAAACACAAGCAAATTGACAACGCTACCGTGTGGTGAGACGAGAAAAGATGACCCTAGTGCCAACACAGTGACGTTAACCTATACAAGAGAACTTATTGTAACTGAACGAGAAGAGTTGACTACAAAGAAGGAACGGGGCCTCACCCCTCTCTGGTGGTAGTAGAGTGGATGTTACTGGGACCAGGACGCGAGTGAGCCAAGCAATCTAATCAGCTGATCAAGCGCAACACTTCTTTTAGCTCCTCTTTGGTGTTTATTTCTGGTTCATTCCTTCTTATTTCCCTGGCTTCCATTATCTTTCTCTCTAACGTCCTCGTGAGGTTACGGTGGAGAACACGGACCGTAAACACAGGTGGTGGTTCGTTCGTGTGCCTTAGAGTCCGATGCCTCGAAAAACTCTCTTTCGGGTATGAAGCAGGGTTCGTCAACGCCCTCCTGTGTTCATCTAGCCTTCTGCGCAGCGGCCTCATCGTTTCTCCTATATACTTTTCACCACATCCAGCGCATTTAATCATATATACAGTACCCCGAAGGTCGCAGATCTTCTCCTCAGCACAGTAACGACAGTCCGTTTCGACGCACTTATTCTCGTAAATGCGTGTGGACGTGAGCAGGTCTTTCAACGTCGGTGGAGAGCGGAACACAAGTCGAATGGGTAGTCGCGATTCCCTAACAGCCTGATTTATTTTCCGAGCACAACTGTCTCCCACATATGGAAGGGCGAGTGTCAGGCCATCCATAGTTGAATGTGGGGACCAACTTCGTGGAATTTGTACACGGTACCCATTTTCATCGAGTATGCGAGCAACATCATTTTCTGTTGCAGAATTCGTTGTCGTGCACAATCGATCTTTGGTCTTAAGGAAGTTCCGCACCACATTCGCTTTCACAAAGACTGGGTGAGCACTTCTTGAGTGCACCAAGATGTTGCGTGAGGCTGGTTTCCTGTACCAGAGATATTCCGTTTGACCATCAACGATCCTTATCTTCGTATTTAAAAACGGGAGGAATCCGTCTTCATCAGGTTCTTCCATCGTAAAAGATACGTTGTCGTCAACCGCATTCAACTGCTCCAGTGTCTTCACAACCTCCGTTTTGTCGCGCCCAATCACGAAAACATCGTCGATGTACCGCTTATACAGCAGAATGTGAGATGTTAGCGACGTGCGTTCGATGTGATCTAAGAAAATAATGGCCAGCAACGGCGCTATGCGATTTCCCATGGCCAAACCCCGCCGCTGCTCGAAGATCTTGTTGTTGAAACAGAAAATGTTACAGGCGAGAACAGCGTCGAGCATGATTTTGATGTCATCCGAGTCAAATCCCATGTTTGGAATTTGGCTTTGGTGTTGTTTGTACAGGGATATGACGGCATCCACGGCGTTATTGTTGTTAACGTTGGTGTATAAGGATGCAACGTCAAAACTCGCATATGAGGCATTTGCTGGTGTCTTGCACTGTGATAGCGAGGCTAGGAAATCGTCCACATTCACAATATGTGCTCCAACGAATTGAAGCAATGGTGATAAGACTTTCACGAGTAGCCAACTAAGTCTGTCAGATGGCCCTCCACAAGATGAAATGATAGGTCTTGTCTTGATTTCATCGTTTTTTTTTTCTGGTAAATTCTATCAATTAATTTTTGCTTCCATTTGAGCAGCAAAGGGAAGTGCAGAAATGGGGCAGCTGACGTTTTGGTAAGAATAATGAAATGTGCCCAATCTGTGTCAACTCTTCATTTTATCAGCAAAGTGAGGAATGAGGATATTGGATGAGATCCATGGAAGCCTAGGAAGCAGTTGTTTAGGCTCAGTAATGCAACTACGCTTTAATCTCGTTCATCTAAACCGCTGTAAGGAAGTTTCGATAAAGCTTCAATGAACATTCTTTTTTTGTATAGCTAAATCTAGAGGTGGGTTATAGAAAGAGATTCCTTCGGAAAATTGGTTCACCGAGAGTGAGCGCTCTTCTCAGCGTCTGCGGGTGATGAACTGTGTTTCATCGCAAATGATCTCAAACTGCTGCATTGTTTTTGACATGGCAGCATGCGTTTGGTACATACATAAACCATAGACTGATTATATTAATCTCAGCCGTTTGGTAGGCCATTCCGGAGCATTGCAAGTACATCGTTAGGATCAGCAAACACCTTAGAATCGAAGGAGGTGAGATTTTCCCTTTACCTTAAGGTTGTTGTTTGCTTATATGAATGTAGCCCCTCACCAATTTCGTCCTCACGCTAAATCAGTAAGTCCTTTGAAATGCTTTCGGAATTCACTATAAAACTTCAGAAAAACCTATACATGCTAAATCAAGAAAACCAATCACAAATCAGATCACAGAGGAAAGGAGCACTTCCTTATCAATGACAGAACTGAATACATAAGCGTTGTTCGTCAAGAACTTAAATGATGCTTCTGCACAGTTTCCTTTTTAAGAGAAGTTCATGATGAGTGAGCTTTTCTCGCAGAAATCCTTGGATAGATCCTAGAGCACATGTGTTACAATATGTCTTGAGTGTGTCGTGGAAACAACATCCACCGGTAAAATCAACTCTGAAAGTAATTTCTAATTATATTTCCAAATTAAGTATTGGTGAACTTAATAGACTAAAAAAATAATCAATAGACTAAAATTATTATTATTATAACTAATATTTTTGACTTCTAGTCAAAAATATGTAACAGATCACATCAACGGCGGACATTCCTATTGAACCTAAAATATCCATCCAACAAATCATCCTTATTTGCCAAAATATAGAGGGGATTGTATTATATATTGAAGCAAATATTGAAGCAGTATTCCAGCACAGAAAATGTTTTCCAAAGGTCGCACATACAGATACATATGTGTACTGCCGTGCTGTGCAAATTCAGCATCTCGACAATATAAAAGCATTGATGTCCCTCCTGAAACAGTTGACTAGTCCGATATGCGGTCTGCGCACACCAGTGTGAGTTCCTTTGCTTTCACTAATTTCACCCGAGATCCTTCTTTATTGCTCGAAATAACACATGCAATTCACAGCATCTCCTCTTACTACTGTTTGGTCCCTTGGTCGTCCGTGCCACAGACAAGGGTACGTTATCCAAAATTTCGGCTTTTGCTATCGGTGAAACTGAAGAAGCAGTGACGGATGGGAGGAGGGGGTGGGGGGAGGAGGGAGGGGGGTGGAAGGGATGAATAAGTGTTCAGTAGAAAAGGTGATTTTTAACGAGATGAATATTCATAATTGTTCTAGTTTACACATACCAGCGGCGGACTCAGAAAGGAGAGGGGGGGGGGCGGCAATGAGGTGCCCACACCTGTACCACCAGCCGCAATTTGTGGTGCGGCGTACACGAGGTGCCAGTTCATATGCTGCGCTGTCGCTGGCAGTCCCTGCTGGAGCCTTGCGCCTTGCGGGAAAAAAATTGAAGTCTCGCCGCTTTGGGGACCCAGATGGAAAACCAAATTAATAAAATTATCAATCAATTGACCTACCTCATTTGGAAAATATGACCAAAAATAAACAATTAAAATAAATTAATACAGATACAAGTTTTGTTCGTTGTAGATCTGGGTCCCCAAAGAGGGCGACGCATTCTCTCTGGGAAGGGCGCACTCTCTCCCACCCCCTTTCCCTAGCGTCCGCCACTGGTACGTAACTACATTAGACTAGCCCAAGTTCGCCTTATTTCAGTGGATGAAAACTATTGGTTTTGTGGGAAAATTTAGTCGCTTTTTTCAGAAATGATTAATTCTAATTAGATGTCATATAATAACTAGATATGGTGTATCTATGTTCAGAATGTGTCCGTTATTCAGGAAATACCCAAAGATCCCCAGAAACTGCATTTTCAATTTACCGTTGTCGTGCTATTTTCCACTTGATTTTCTGCTTTTTTTCTCTTCACAACTTCAACAATTTTTTAGCGTAAGTGTGGGCGAAAAAGGTCACTTAGGCTGATCACCATTCACCGTTGGGCATTGGGCATTTTGGAAGGATTTGTTGGGATTAATAATTGTCGTCACCAACGAAGCCCGGCATATCGTCTATTACTATTACCAGTTATGTATATAGTATTATGTTCATTGTAAATATTGTAATTATTGTATTATTACTATTTATTGCTTTATAATAGCAGTATCTGATAAAAGCGTGTAATATCTCGTACCAAATCTTGATAACAAAAGATTCCAGTATGTAACGGCCAAAATCATTACGATGGCCCGCAGAGAGGAACTCTTATTGATGCGCACAACAAATTGAGACAGGACATTGCTGAAGGCAACCATGGAACTCTGCCACCTGCGAAAAACATGTACCAACTAGTAAAGGCTTAGTGTTTTGCTAATATCTTATTTCCTTGACCAAGTTCTGCAATTTTAGCAATACAGCTGCAGTATGGAAAAGCTAGTCCAGGACGAAATTAAAGGATGTAGTGGACGCGCTTCCCTTGCAGAAAAATATGGTCAAAACTTTTTCGTGTAAGTTGATTCATCTATCTAGAATTAACTAGTGACGATTCGAGATGCATCGCGCAGTGAACAAGAACACGGAGATAGGATCATTCTCTCACATTTTTGAAGTTTTCATCCCCAATATACAAGCTGAAACACAGCTTACGCAGATTATTTATTTATTTATTTGTTCACTTGCCTTCTCACTTGTAAGGCATCTTGAAGAGTCCAAAACATTAGTTATGGAACTGCATCCTTTGGGTGGTCCGCCTAAGCATTTTGCAGCTCTTGTTGCTTGGCCGAGTATCAAATATCACATTGGTGGCGTAACATTTTCATTCTGGACTAAAAGATAATTTCGGCGATAATCTGCTGCCATGGGTGAACACTACATATTATAATCGTTGAAAAAAAAGATATAAGTAGCATTTGCAAGACAGAAAAAAGAAAGAATTAAAAATAAAAATCCTCGTTAACATGCATGGCATTTGTGCACCACCTACATATTGATATCTTAATCGGAAGTATGCGAAGCTGTTGTTCAGCCGTTTTTCAGTGCTTCGCTGGAGTAGAGAAGAATCTTAGTTTTGTTGGTCCATTATGTGAGGACGGTTTTTGGAACTTTACTATAATCAATAGTTATGATGTCTTCCACTAACCATAAAAAGTGAGCGTCATCCACAAAACGCGTGTGTAGAGTCCACACACACGCGGCGCGCAATGCATGTGTGTGTGGGAAAAAGTGTGTATACGATTCCATCCATCACCCAGTAGAAAAGTTCGTTCACTTTTGCATTCACAATTTGCGCGTAAATCACAGCCGCGCAGGTTGTGCATTCACACACCTTCATTAATTAATCGTCAATAAACCAATCCGAGGGTGTCTATTGTTATTTTTACCGCAATTTGGCACTGTTCGGCTAGTAATGCCCCAATATTCCAGAGTGAAAAATTTTGCCCAAACTTCTCTTAGGGGTTATTTCAGATGTTGAACACGAATATCTTATCCATTTATACTTCAACCACATTTTCGTAGAGATATGGAAGGCATAGGGTGGAAAATTCAGAGAAAATGTCGGGAGGAGCAACTTGGGTACCCGCAGCCGCTGGCGACTGTGAATTACTGCCAGCTCTAGCGCTCGCTGCTAAAGCGACTGGAAATTACCACCATCTCGAGCTGTAGTTTGTTAGGCCCGCCCACTGCCGCCATGCCGCGCGCGGCATTCGCCTCGCGGCGACGACGTGAAGATGGCATCTAAGAAATCCACGAAGAGGGGAAAGCCGTGATTAATGGAATTGGGTGTTGCTAGTACTGTGCTAGGTCAGATATGATCGTATATAAGAGAATGGAGATGTTATTAGTAAATAATACATTTTCTGTATCATTCTTTCATTTTTTTATTCGTCCATTTCCACCCTCTCCACTTTTCTCATTTCCAACCCTGATCCCCGTCCAGGCCTGAACAAACGTCCATCCTCGTACATTGTAACGGCACAAATTCGGAATCTATTATGTATCACCATGTCTTTCTTTACCAACTACGGTGTAGACTGCAATTTCCTTCCTAAAATTAGTTGGCACAGAATCTGTATTTATAAAGGACTAGTTGTCGTACCCGGCTTCGCTCGAGTGTTTTACTACCTTGGCTACATCACACTGCTGAGGGCAATTACTATCACCGATAAATTCATTAAAATCTCCATAATTTGTTGATCAGCATGTTAGCGAAGCCCAGGTGACCCTTTCCCATCGACTTGTGGGCGTAAAGTTAGCAAAGCTATTTCGGTGATATTGAATCTAAGCATTCGTACAAAGTGGTTGTCATATTCATAATCAGCGTATCGAGGAACCCCAAGAGACATGTCTTCACCGCTCCATTGGGCAGAAGAGCCAGAAATCAATAAAATCGATAAATCGATATTTCGTGCAAAATAGTTGCCATATGCGTTTTCAGCGTATTGAGAAACCCCAGAAGACATGTCCTTGTCCGTCCCCGAGCAAAAATGAAAAAAAAACAATAAGATCAATAAATCGATATTTCGTGCGAAAGGGTTGTCATATTCGCATTCAGCGTATTGAGGAACCCCGGGAGACATGCATTCACAGCTCCATAGGGCAGAAGAGCCAAAAATCAATAAAATCAATAAATCAATATTTCGTGCAAAATGGTTGCCATCGCAAAGAACCGGCATCGGAGCCAGCAACGGGAAGCTGACGCAATCAGTGCACGTGCGGGTCAACTCGCACATGTAAAAGTTGATGATGCATCGCGATTGTGCGTGTGGACGATGTGTACGTGAGTTGGCCCGCACATACATATTCCGACACACATGGAAGTGGAAGATGCATACCACTCAAAACTTCGGGTGAGAGCTCCTAATTTCGTGTTCAGTCGTACTGACTTTGGAGATCTACTTGTCTCGAACTATCTCGTGGCTGGTGCCTCAAATTCCAACACTGAATTCGCTACTCATAAGCAGTAAAGAGTACTACAAAGTGTCTTTCTTCCTTTTTGGAAAACACCAAGGGATTTCCATCGAACTTTCAACTGGGATGTTTCCGTAGAGCGTCGAAACGGTTTCAAGATTTAATGTTTGCGAAGCGCAAACTAATGAGATGATTGTCCAAAATATTTTCAATGTAGACATCAGATAGGGATCCTTTTTCTCCAATACACAATTTCGACAGTCTAGTACCATATGCGCTACTGAACCATTTTCTCTGAAGCTGAAGTACACTGTCATCGACTTGCTTTGTTTGTTCATCGGAGGTAGCTCCATTAGTGACTGGTTCTCACTGCTACGAAATGTTCGTATTCTGAAATTTCACCAAAAATGCAAGATTTTCACCTTGTTCACAGCTTATTGGAGGAACTAGAATTTCATAGTAGAAAGTGTTTATAGAACAGAAATCCGAGAATTATTTCTCACTGGACACACATTTTTGGCCCACACAAAAAAGAAGATAGCTTGTACAAAACGTTCCCGTTTGGACGTTCTGGAGAGCTAACGAAATTTTATGGAACCTTTGCAAACAGTCTTCACACTTCATAATGCTTCCGGGATTGCACAGAAATACGAAACAGGGAGATGAAGCCCAGAATCGATTTGAAATCCCTGCATATTGGCGAGCAGTAACAGCGGCAAGTATAGCACAGTTTACACTAGACGCGCGCGTTTGACGCACACGTGCCTATGTGATGGAGGTTAGGGTCGAGTCGCATCGTTGAAACAGCTCGGACACATGTGTTTGTGGCTTCGCGGCGGCTGCACCTTCTTCTCATCTACGATGCACATCCCGCGTTGAGCGGCCTTCATGGAAAATCTTTCGCAAATGGATGCACGCGTCTGACGCATGTACCCTAATATAAATTGTCCTCATGCCTAAATAGAGAACCCTCTCGAATAGAGACATCCTCCTATCCTCCTATATAATAAAGACTGGTAAGGGTCCAGATTTTTCTGGCGTCAGACCATGAGAGTCTTGTGAAATCTTTTGTGCAGTGTAGTGCATAGACAATGGTGGAGGGAGAGATGCGCAGACGTCGTACGAGAAACCGATTTATGGAGCGAGATGAGACTGGATCTTCGCGGGACCTGCAATTTCGAAATCTTTGCACAGTGACTGTCCTACTCTGGCGGTCTCACAACCAATGAGACTGAGCTAGCAAGGCTTTAAGGCAGCACATTATACGGAGCAGGATAGCCACTGCTCTTCACTCAAAACCAACTGTTGCACCGCAGATCAGCATGAGGGAGATCCGTGTGCGGCCAGGGAGCCCTCTAGGTCCAGTGCAGCGGTGGTATCCGCCGCACTTCCCACATGCCGCACGTTCTCCTCCTAGCATCCGTCAGAGAACTCTGAGCGATTCTGCAGCCACGGAAGAGATTCCAGTTGTACACTCACATGCATAGAAAAAGTGCGTCATTACAGACCACTGTGACACTTCCTGTGATCAAGTATGTAATTATTCAAATTTTCTGGATAACTCCTAACTTCTTCCCATTGCTCTCGAGATTTACAAAGGGTAAGAACGCACGGACGATAGGTGTGCCAGGAGCGAATAGTGACAGATATCGTTATGTCGATGGAGTAGGGGTTGTACTGTGACTCAACGTTGTGGAGAAGCCAGGATACGGGTTTGCAGATGGAGGAGGGGTCTGACATCGCCCAGGTGGGAGAAATGCCAGAACAGGGGTTCACCGGTGGACGATGGGTCTGTGGAGGCCAAAAAGTGAGTGACTGACAGGAAACGGTCATGCCGAAGGAACAGAGGTCCGCTGTGGCGCAAGTGTGAGGAACACCAGCATTCTGGTGAACTGAAGGGAGGATGAGTCTGCTGTGGCCTGAAAGTTGAGGGAACGCCAGCATTCGGGTCTAACGAAGGGGGTCTTCTGGGGAATTAAAGTTAAGGGAACTCTAAGATACGGGTACGCAGATGGAGGAGGGGATGCGTTGTGGTCTGAAAATGTGGGGAATGCCAAGATACGGGTTCGCTGGCATAGGAGAGGTCCGCTAAGCCCCAGGTGCGAGGAACGCCAGAATATGGGTCTGTTGTAGCCAAAACTGTGAAAATGACAGGATATGGTTATGCAGATGGAAAGGTGGCTCAGTTGTTAAAAACGCCAGCATTCGGGTCCATCGAAGAGGGGATGAGTCTGCTGTAGCCTGAAAGCTAAGGAAACTCCAGGATACGGATTTCTGAATGGTGGAGGGGATGTGCTGTGGTCGAAAAATGTGGAGAACGCCAAAATACGGGTTCGCTGGCGTAGAGAGGTCCGCTATGCCCCAGGTGCGAGGAACGCCAGAATATGGGTCTGTTGTGGCCAAAACTGTGGGAATGCCAAGATGCGCTTATGACGATGGAGTGGGGGTCCGCTGTGGCCCGAGTGTGAGAAACGCCAGGTTATGGGGTACAATGAAGGGGGATGCGTCTGTTGTGCCCTAAAAGTGTGGGAAACCCAGTATGCGGTTATGCCGATGGAGGAGAGGTCCTCTTTCACCCAATTGTGAGGAACGAGAAGATACTGTTGACGGATGGAGGAGGGGTCCGTTGGCACAAGTGTGAGAAATAAAAGAATTCGAGTTCATCGATGGAAGATGGGTCTGCTTTGCCATGAAGTGTGGGAATCCCGGGGTCATGCCGATGGAATAGGGGTCCGCTGTGGCCCAGGTGTGAGGAACACCAGAATTCTGGTCCACCGAAGGAGGGATGGGTCTGCTGAAAGTTGAGGGAACTCCAGCATACGGGTTCGTGGATGGAGGAGGGGCTGCGCTGTGGTCTAAAAATGTAGGGAACGTCAAGGTAGGGGTTCGCGGGTATAAGAGAGGTCCGCTGTGGTCCAGGTGCAAGGAATACCAAAATGTGGGTCTGCCGTCCGCTTAATGTGTGGGAATACCAGGATGCGGTTATGCCGATGGAGGAGAGGTCCGCTTTTACTCAATTGTGAGGAGTGAGGAGATACTGGTTCACGGATGGAGGAAAGGTCCGCTTCGGCCCAGGTGTGAATAACTGTGTGAATAACTCAAACGGCAGGAAACGCGCCTTAAAGAAAGATGTTCGTCCAACAACAATCCCAACTTGATCTACTTCGAGTTCTTAATTACACTGTGTCGGTTACAGCAAATAGTCGACAGTTACTAGATTCATATAAATAATAAGCACGCGCAGAGTTGAGGATGACTAGTCATGGTAGATGACATTTAAGAAGTGTGGTGACAACAAACGAGGGATGTATCATTGCATCGGAAAGTGTTTTCGCTTCTATTTCAATTTCCTAGGGATTTCATAGGCGCGGAGCTTTTGCACCTACCTCAAGTGGCTGCTCCACCCCACTTTCCAGCGACCCGTAGGGGCGCTAGTAGTTCTAAATAGTTAGAAGCAACTGAGCAAAACATATATATATATATCCGTTGTATAGTGGTAGTAATTGATCACACCATACCAATTTAATTTTTGAGTTAAATGAAGGGGGAAGGCTAATGCTTAAAGAGCGGAGCCATATGCGAAGAAAATCGCAGATTTAGTTGTTCCGGCCGTAACCCAAGGACAAGGCCTGGTTGAATGCGTAAAATGAAGACGTAAAAAATGCGCAAAAGGAAGATTTGGGTAACTTATATCAGGTTGTTGATGTTTGGCATTTCTATATATGTATATGTATATGTATATATATATATATATATTACCATCTAAGTCCACAATTTGCGTTGATAAATAAAAAGGGTGTCATTTTTAGAATAAAAATGTTATTTTTGGGTTGCTGAATAGCGTTTTGTTCGTCTACTGAAGGTTGGTGAGCCCTCCTCCTTGAGGTCGCACATTTTACTCACCTAAAGTCACTGATGAATTTATACGCCCGGGTGCGATTTCTTTTTTTTCTTGAAGGTTGAAATGAGTTATCTGAAGGATTCTGAAAATCGAGCAGGTTCCCAGACTCGTTGCACGTCCAAGCTCCTTCGCCATCGACTGTAGTCTCTTATCATCACTTTCGCCTTTGAACACAAACACAACCATGGCAAAATTAATCGTGAAGAGAGGAAAACGTCATGCCTTCCTTTCTGATCTTCTTCTCCTATTTTTCTTTACAGGATTAATTCTCAGTTCATAGGCAATAAGGATCACCGGATAAAAGCTGCAGTTGCATCCTGGATTGCTCCACAAACATTCTATGGATTGAATAACGTTTCGAATTACGATGACAATCGCCTATACACATTTGCAAACGTGAGTTATTGACGGTCATCTCCAATACAGTAAGCAATCGAGAGGCATAGAAATCATAAAACAAGAAATTGATGCTGGATACTCTAAATTCATTGCTTGACTGCGTTTCATAAGCAAAAATATCTTGAGAAAGTTTTGCGATGTGATATCTCTTCTTCTTCATTTTACAATGGATTTTTGCCACACAAATTGAAATTTTCCAGATGGCTAATGCAAAAACACTGCGATTTGGATGTGGTTACCAGGAGAATTGCGGCGACGACGTGCACATTTCATGTATATATAATTTAGTGTAGGTTTCTTCAAAAGTTGTATTTTTTGCGGGCGTTTGAACATAACCAATATGTACTCACAGGGTACCATACGTTTCGTGTGAGGCGCATCGTTAATGATTATTGCTCTGATTTCTATTCGAAGTAACAATATCAACAACTAATAATTTGTGATTCACGTCAAAGCAATGTATCAGTTGTAGAAGAAGGATCAGCGAAAAAATGGAAGAGGATTATCTCCGGCGCATCTTCACCAAAAATGTGTTCGGTTATGTCAAAGGATACAAAGATTTTTGCAAGCATTGGCTCGAAAGCATTCCACAGAAATTTTCCACCCGCGTACGCTGCAGCTCCGTACTGCAGCATCTAATTACAATAGTTATACGCATGTAGTCGATCAAAGCAAGCACCTCTCCTTTACTTCGGATTTGGTTGAAGTTCTTGTTTTTAAACGCTGAATCCTAAAGCAAATAACGCATA
This sequence comes from Ancylostoma caninum, assembly GCA_037903475.1. Lineage (NCBI taxonomy): Eukaryota > Metazoa > Nematoda > Chromadorea > Rhabditida > Ancylostomatidae > Ancylostoma > Ancylostoma caninum. The sequence continues at coordinate 160,833 of JBAJFG010000192.1, read as the reverse complement.
CCTGGACACATTGTTAGAATTGGAAAGGGCTGCTTTCAAAGTCTCTGCATCCTTGAGGAAGAGGCGGAGGCGGGCCGTTTCTTTTTTTCTTTTGTTTTTTCTCTTTTCTTTAGAAGATGCTAAATTCCATGCATGTTTTGTAACGGTTACCACTACTTTGTAAAGATTCCATAGAGGTAAGCTGGGGACGTCAATAGCCTTGAATTTTTTGTCTTCGATTCATCAGAAATCTATTGATTTCAACTTTGTCGCTCATTATTTACCAGTCGCACTATTTATCAAAAATTTGCGTTTTCAGAGGTGGATACACAAACAACGTTCTCTATGAGAGCGGCAAAGCGTGCACAAATGACCAAGCCTGTAGAACATACGAAGGTTCCACATGTGATAAAGGAACCCATCTATGTGTCTTTAAAGGAACTCCACCAGTACCGGGTTCGTTGACTCACTTCCCCTACATGCATGCACAAATATTTAAACTAAAAATGATTGGAACTGGCAATCTTATTCAAGTGATGATGAACTAGTTTTCAGTGAAGAATTGTTCGCTTATATACTTTTTCCATCAAATGTACTCCCATTTCTCCAATTACACCCACATAGAATTTTCATTTTAGGTGGAGGTGAAAATAAGATATGTCCTAACAACAAGGGGATGACAGATCCTGGAAGAAAAGCAGTACTTGACGCTCACAATCAGCGAAGGTTCGCTGTTGAGATTTAGTTTTCTTAGAATTTCGTATTCACTAAATTTAATGTGGTAGCAACTGTGAGGCTTATAATATCATAGGAACGATATCATCAAGTCAATCTCGGTTGGTGGAACAGACTCTGATAAATGTGCGCCTGGAACGTAGGCCGACCTGTGCAATCCGTCGAGCCAGAAACCTGAGCCTCGCAGTTGCTGTCATCCTCCTCTCTATTGCTGAAAGATGATAGTGCTGCACATAAACGCTCACATTTATACTGAACTAGGGTTGGGGCCAGTTCTACAGCTTGAGATTTTTCATCTTGCACCCCGAAAAAATTGCGTAAACAACGTGTTGATTGTGAAGAATGTTGTAGACGGAATGGGCACAAGTGTTATAAATAAAAAACTAAGTATGAGCTGTTCAGAAGCCAACTTGCGAGAGGTAGAGTACGCAATGGCAAGAACCCCAACAATAAAAAATTGCCAACAGCGTCATTTATGCGCAGAATGGTAAGGTACTTGTTTACGATGCTATTTCTCACCTAATGACGGCATCCAACGAGGGCTGCTGCCATGGGCGAGGGCATTTTAAAAAAAACCTCAAAGTGTATCTATCAAAAGGGCATTAATTTAAGGAATACGATTGCGACGCTGAAGCTGGGGCAATTGAATACGCTAGCACATGTGCTCTCGAGCAGTCCCAGCGGAGCGAACGGAAGGGATACGGTGAAAATGTGTACGTTTTCAAATCCCCCAATGCCATCCCAGCTGATGCTCTCAAAGCTGTGAGTCGAATTGTGCCCACTAAAACCTATTTCAACATTGGATTTCATCGTACTATAAATACTAGCATCACCAAATAACCTTGATGTTAAGGCTGCCAAGAAGTGGTGGGATCAGATACTGCTCGACGGCATCAACTGGGAAGTAGTATTCAAAAAAAGCCTGAGAGACAAAACAATCGATCAGAAGGGTTTCACTCAAGTAGGATTCTACTGGTTTCGAGTAATACAGCGAAAGATGAATTTTCTTTCAGATGGCTTGGGCAAACAGTGTAAGAATAGGCTGTGGAGTGCAAACCTGCAACTCGAAGTCTTTCGTTGTGTGCCGTTATAGTCCAGCGTGAGTACCTCTGCGCAGCGGTCACATCAGCCGGAAGCGCTGCAGCCCTCAAAAAGCATAGAGGCAGCCCATCTTACTTGGTTTTCGTTCTTGGCGCACCACAGTATGTTTCTAACGAAAATATATAGGTGAAACATTGTATTTCCAGTGGCAACGTTCTCAACCAAACCATCTACCCAACTGGTGAAGTTTGCTCTGGCTGTAGAGCAGCCTGCAATACATCAGATGGATTGTGCATGTGACTCGTTTAGAAGCGAACTATACTGTCAATATCACAGACCTACATTGTTTTTCGGCCTTTAGCATGCAATAAAGTCTTATAGAGCAGTGTAGTTTGCAAAACTTATGCCATTGATCATGTGAAGACTGTGATAAGTAATTACTAACTGGAAAAAACACTAATGTTTTTAGTGATAATGAGGAGATATCCAGGTTTTTTTCCTGGGAAGTGGAAGTGTTCCTTTTTTAGGTATTCAAATAGTGAGTTCCCCAATATTTGCAATTTTTGATTATAACACCCACCGCAACTTCGGAATTCTGGTCGAGCGCAGCGATCTCGTGCGTCTATTTTCATTGCACCTCGAAAAAAAAAAAAAACATTGCCCCACACAGTGGTTCTCTCACAAAAGCGTGTATCACCATGGCACCTCTCATGCGCGCTTATAAATTCACTGCGCGGCCGTCACAGCATTGTGTTTGGCGCGTTAAGGAGTGTTTATACTTGGGCGCGACGCGACCGTCGCGTCCTAGCAAACTGTTCAAATGTGATGGGTCCCGAGTGGATGCATGCGCAAACAATGGTCGCGATGTGGTAGTTGGCGTTTCCCATCGCGACGCGACGTCGCGGGGCGACGTAGCGCCCTGTTTATACTTTTTTCTTGAAAAACGACGCGATGGGACGAATTCGCGTCACGCTTGCTAGCAGACGCGACGCGATGGTTTCGCTGATGTTGCGCACTAGAGTTGGCCACTGTTCCATGGTTTTTCGAGTGGTTTGGCCTAAAACCTATGGAGTGAGACGAATTCAGTTGGAGATGTGAACGTGAACGAACTTGGATGCGTCGTGTCCGTTTTAGGTAGTGGTATTGCGAGCTTTTCAAGTTCCTAATGTTGCCTGCTGTTTACGAGAGCTTATCACTTACAACTTGCCTGAAGAGCTGTGGAAGAACACAATGTAGGTATAGACGTTACATCCATATATTGATATAGAGATTTTCTTTTGAATTTGAGCTATCAGAATCGTTTCCCTTTCACGTAGACATTGTTGTACAGGTGCTTCAGAACAGCGTTAGTGATTCAAAGGTGAATGTAAGGTAGTCTTGTGCTCCTACACTTACGATTTTTCATATTCCGGTGCGGTTTTGCGGTGAAATCCGTGCAAGACCCCCACCACCACCCCACAGAAATCACAAAATAACACATCTAACCATCCTCTAGACACCTGAAAAGTCCAAAAAATGACGAAGTATAAGTTCTTTTTTTTTCTGTTATCGCGAAAAAGCACAATTCTTCCGTGCACTTTTCACCATTATCGGCGGCGTTTGTTTATCAGCCGGTTGTCGCAGAGGGTAATTCCCGCGGCAGTGAGCTGAATGACATTATTAGGAAAAAAGTAAACATAAAACTAGACAAGAGACCTTTGAACTTTGAGCAGTGGCAGCTGGAAGGGAGGGTGGGCACCCGATTCATCGAGAATGGTTGGGTGAAGTTCTCAGAATTTTTCTATAAAACATTATAGATGAAATGAAGTAGAACGCCATATTCATTTTCTCAATCAAATTTCGAATGTTCATTTTATAATAGTCACTTCCAATTAGTTTAAAACCAATTTTCTATAGCTCTATTTTTCCTTGAATTTCCTCCCTTTTTTCTGCCCCTTCCCCAGTCACTTCGAGCAAATTCCGCATCCACCACTGGCTCTTACAGCTATGTACTTCGTGTGGAATCCAATGCATAGGAAAGCTTGTACCTTAGTTACTTCACACTCCTTCAGTCTTTTAAAAACGCACTGATGATATGAGCTAAATGCTCCGCTTCATAGTAGTTTAGAAACTGCACTGTATCTATCTAATCTTCATCTATTTATCTAAGGGAAGGATAAGTAAGAAATAAGGTTTTCGAAATTTATTCCTGCTCAGTACATCTATCCTAGACATTTTTGACGCAGTTTTATCACTCCAGACACTCTTTGTAGAGTGAGCAACAGGCAAAGTGGGCCGATAATGAATGGCGAACATCGCATGCATTCAAAGAAAGGGCAGCTGTGAAGCTATGGGAACAATAGGGCAAATAGGCGTGGAAAATATGAATGGGCAACCACAGCGCTTGGGAATGCCTAAGGAGCCTTTGGAATAGATGTACTCTAGTCACAGATCTCCAATGGACAGTGCAAAAATGCGCCATTTAGGTCCAACGAAGCGAAAACCGAGAGAAAAAAGCGCCGACTGTCGATGAAATTAATATGGCACGTGTAGCATCGCCTGACTGAACTCATTAGTCGGCGAGGGTGTGATGGCGACAGGTGCACGAGTTGTGAACGATGAGCGAATGTTGCATGAAAACTGGGCGGATCCAGTCGATACGGAGGAGGCTGTGGCGAGGAGTGGAGGCGCCAGTGGCGAGTCTCATCCGACACACTTGCCGGAGCTGTGGGCGATTTCTTTGGAGGAGCATTGGGCGCTCTATATTAGATGCACAACAGCAGAACTTCGTACATATTAGCCTCTCTATTCGTATGGCAGATCTAAACGATCCTATTTTTTCCATACTCTTTTCTTCATGTAGCCCTTCATAAATACTCCAATTAATTTTTTTTTCAAATTTCTTAGACTCTAGAATAAACACCCTATTAGTTTTTCCTTGGCCCAACTGCAAACATATTTAACTTTCATAAAGGACAAAGTACACCCTCACTTGGTAAATGGAGCAGCTGTTTGTATTATAAATAACGCAAGCTGTAAATTATTTTTGGCAACAATGCGATTGAAGCGAAACGAAAAAATATTTTGCTAGTAAAGAAGCGTTTGAAATTCCGACCAGCCGGTTCCATTTGTAGAAACTAAGCAATTTTCTCACGGTGTGTGTACTCGGTGGTTTCCTGTCCTTCGGCCTCATCTTGTTCTCATTCAGCATCAGAATTTGCATGTGCATGTATAGTGACCTTTCATTAGCCACCGCCAATGATGGTGACTAACATGACCAACATGACTAATCCCGAGAAAATATCTACCTATTGTAGCTACACGAATTATTCATGGATTTGTGCAGTTTGGGTCCTCGAGCATCTTGTTCCTCGGCGAAAAGCAAATGTCGTTGCTAAATGGCTGGGAAAGTCACAAGTATGTTACAAAAGAGCTTGATCACGAAGAAAACGCAGTGATATGCGATTCCTTCAGTTAGGAGAGGATAGCGATGCTAACAGAATCAAAAGCTCACAAGGAGTAAGCGTTTGTAGGAACTGACACTCGTTTCGGGATTCTGCAGGAATAGGACTGCATGAGCAGTTGAAAACAAGGATGCCATGGAAATCACACAGAACGTCGGTTACAGCGGTGTTTTCTGGAAATTTTTTCTGTGGGAATCCACGAGGTTCTCCTGATCGCTGTTCAGTGCGTTGGTCTGCAATATCTGCACCAGCGAACATTTAGCGGTATTGTCAAAGTACGAAAATGCATGGAACAAAGTACAAAAAGTTGTAAGGGAGTCTGAGCCCATCGTTCTTTCTAGAAAAAAAAACTCCACGTATCAATGTGTATGGGTGGTACTTTAGATCAGTACTTTAAAGGATCTCACGCATCCATTCTGGAAGGCGCGATTCACTTAGTATTGAAATTAGTATTCCCTGCAAATGTAGAAGTGTTTACCCACGTCTGAAGTGCCTAAACACTGTTACATGCCTTGCCTTTACACGGACTCTAAATTGTGGACAACATAGAAAAAAGATGGGGCCAGAATTGAAAGAAGTGAAGAAAAAATGGAATTTAAGATCTATATGGCGTCTCCAGGAGCTGATAAATGCAGCCAAAACGTAGCTGATGATGAGAAGAGCTGCCGTTTCAGGAATACTTTGGTCGAAATGGAAGCAAACAAAAGATCATTGCCATATAAAATGCTACTTCAAGACAGAACAGTTTACAAGACTTTCGAAAGGATATAAACATCTCTGAAGCAGAAAGCTGGTAGAATAAACATAGTCGCAGCAACACGCCAACGATGTGCTGTCAGTTGGATTATCGATGCATTTGAGAGGATTTTCAACAGTACAAACAGCAAACGGTTCAATGGATTTGCCATAATTGAAAACATGTTTTGAATTCGACTGGGCTCTGATCCCCAAATAAATGTAAAGAAATCTTCCATACGCATGCGATTGCATCGTACATGAATAATGTGGAATTCAGGGAAACAGCTATGCAATGATCAGAAGTGAAAGTGAGGAATCAAAAACTAAGCAAAAAAACGTCGATGAGGTTTTCTAGGAACGCTATTCTTCGAAGTAAGAGAAGTGAAGTAAACCTAACACAATTGTTCAATGATAAGCGCAACATTTGTTTCACATGAATGTCATCACTCGGAATCTTTCTGAACATCATCCAGGAATAGATATAAGCACTAAATAGCTACCCACGTGATGCTCCATTCGCTCATATTCCTCTGCAAGATTTGAATGTATGAGAGAAGACGGTTAACGCTTCACTTTAAACAGTACTTATGAGTTTTCGTCACTTGAATTACCAACGCCTGGATTCTATGAAGCTCTCCTCGAAGATGTCTTCTCGACACTTGGATTACCAGAGTCTGAATTTTATGGAGCTCTCCTTGAAGCTTCTCCAACACCTGCTATGTGAATTTTCAGTGAGGGACCACAAGAAACGTCTAACTATCCCTATTTCCTCTCTCCTTCCAGGTCAGCGGCCGCCACTGTGAAGCACGTCGAGCTGCCTCAAGACAAAGGGAATCACTTATTCGTCACCAGTCGTCATGAATGGATATTTATTTCCCGTGGGAATTCCAAAATTGTTCCTCCTGCCGGGTGTCATTGAGGGGAGGTTACCTTACACAGCAAGTCAAAGTCTGTGTACACCACAATTATTACATTTCAGATGGAGCTACAAACATTTGGCACTGAAATCAGAAGTATTTTGCTTTATGACTTAGAAAATTAAATGAATTTTGATGTAAATAGAGAGTAGCCCCAGGTGTCTAGCTGCTACATGAGGCAATATGAAAAATAATCTTTACTGTGTAGTATGGGGGAAATCGCATATCCATCAACCATGCAAAACAGATGAGCGAACGCAATGTTGATGAACGAATCTCCAGATTTTTTCATTTCCTCAGCACATGCTCGTCAATATGAACTGATTGAGTACACAATGTCCTGTGTAACTGCATGTAAATTGAATTATTCCTTCGCATGAATGTGTGCGTACTGAGGTCAAATACAGGTGGTATATGAGTTTATTCCATATATGTAGAAGTTTGTTCCAATTATTCTGCCAAATGCCTCTATATTGCTGCAAATTTGTGGGGAGCTTATAACCCTTAGACCGAGATTTCTCATCTCATTTTCCATTTCTCTTATTCGAAAGCGTCAACAAAGTATGAACAGTAGTGATTGCAAAAATTGAAGCCTATCGATCATTCATTCCAGAAATTGTTCGTTCCGAAGTATTTTGCGCGAGTGCGGAGCGAGTGAGCTTTCTCGAAGCATGGTCGTAGCCTTCGTAAAAATGAAGGTGAGCCCACCTACATGTAACGGCAAGGCATCATTTTTCTCTTTATACAAGACCGTGTGTAAATTAGATTTATGGAATCAATAGTGCTGTTGAGCCACGTGATAGTTGAGGCAACACATCTTCATTGAGACTTTCCAAGTTGAACAGTTAATTTGGTGAATTTTTTTAAAAGCAGCACCCGCGGTATATTTCATGTTCCAAATTTTGAATGTTTTGGAGTCTGAACGGTGGTTCCAGTAATCCTGCGCAAATTGCACCGCCGGAGGCATCACCGTTCCCAATATATGTATAACAAGTTAGCCTTGGTATGCGGGTATCCGCGGATGAGATGTGGCGCAATTCGAATCGGCTCTTTTCTGTCGCAGTCACGCAGTTCTCCAAAGACAACGTTTGTTTTCGATGCTGCTCTTTTCGAGAATTTTTACATTGTAATAATCTGTTTACGTCATCTACGCTCTTCATTTGTTAGTAGACCCTCTTTTTCCCAGAACTTTCAAATTTTCAAACATGCTGTGAATTTCTGATTGTTAGCTCGTTACATTTAACCGTCGGTTTTGTTTCTTTTCATGAAGCATGTCTCTGTAGTGGACATTCCATTTTCTTTTCGTTTATGGTTTTTCTCTCCTTTGGAAAAGCTGAAAAATTAGTTCAGTATCTAGTTGCACCAAGAAGCAGCGTAACTCGGCCAGCTTGCTATAATGCATTAGCAAATTGGAAGCATCCGAAGACCACTTAGGCATGAGTTTTGACAAAATTGACCACTTTATCCATGGTCCTCTTATTCAGAAAGCCAAGATCGCGCTAAAATCTGAGTGACAAAGTTTTTCGTGGGTTCTGCTTTCAACCATCTACATAAATAGGAAGCAACTTGATGCTCAATCCAAAGTGCTTTAGTTGTAATTGTTTATTCCAATTTCTGAATGAAAAATAAAATCTGGCTTCCCCGGCTTTAATTAGTATTATACTGCATCATGAGCAGAGTTCATAGATGAAACATCAGTGTGCCGTCAACAGAAATCGGCCTTAACCGGTTGCTGACGCGCGAGTTTCGCTGACTCAGGACCATTGCACAGAAAGTCTTTGCTGCCAGTCTCCGTTGTGTCTGAGCCTTTGTTGTGTGAGACATGAAATGTTCAGGATACAAACTTTCTCTGTGAAAAAAATTAAATACGGCTGATGTTTAGTGGACAGATAAATAATTACTATACAACACACTACTATTCAAAAAATAACTTGTCAACGACGCTTGTATTGATATACAGTCGCAGCCAAAAAGATATGATCAGTGGCATGTTGGAGGCGGATCTTTCCATTAACTTGGGACTAAGCTATTTGTCCGAAATTTTAGGAAATGATGGGGGTCGAAGTACTCTTTCCTTGCGCTGCATAACATTGACGCGAACTGCTTTGAAACAGAACTATCGCGTTTTGAATCCAATTCACCGCTTTCACTAACACGATGGTTCCTCGTTTGTATCGCCTCACTTCGATTCGCAAAGGAGTTATTCTAAGTCGCATCTTGAGCGAGTAATTTGCTATAATGGTCGCATTCCGTAGTTCTTCTCTTAACATGAGAAAGTAGGATTACCAAAAAGTCAAAAAAAAGTGAGAAAAAAAATTTCAATAATCTCGAACAAACGACAGCCGTTCCGACGGAGGATATTCCTATGATATCCACTACTAACCGCAATTCTGACATTGGAATAGGATCTTTAAAGGCAGTGTTCAGGCAAAAATTTCGATACTTCAATTCTGCCACCCCCTTACTCTACTCGACGAGCTGATTGCAACTGTTTAGATTTTACCCGTGGAAACCTTGAAATTTGTGGTTTTTAGAAGGTTGAAAGTTACGATGTGGACGAGTTGTCCGGTGCAAAATGAAAAGGAGGCATCAAGGCTTCTCGAACTCTCGAACTTTTGGACAAACCAGCTAAATATTGCTCAGATGATCCTAAGGGACATCTTCTTGGTTGCTTTTTGCTTTTTTCCATTAGTACCCCTACTAGTAACCATTTTTTCCGAAATTTGGGGCGAAATTCTGGATTGATGCTGATTAAAAACCTGTCAAATTTAACAACGCATGTTCAACAAGTTCGCACATGTTGGTGTGAGTTCCATCCGCAGCATAACAGAATAGAGAGAGACCAGACTGTTAGACAGTAAAACATATCTTTACAATCTTAGGCATGACTTAACATGTTTTCACGAAATCTTCGAAGGGGCGGAGCGGGCACTGGATCGGCTTTGGGTACCAGTAGTGAAGATTCTGCCTGGACACTGCCTTTAACGCGACCAATATTCTTCAGATATAACAAAACGGATTTTTTTGTCAAATTCGTTCAGTTATATTAGTCCACGCATTTGAGCAGCAGAGGAAAGTGCAACAATGACATCAGGTGGAAAAAATAGCCATTCATTTGCCTTATCTTTATCAACCTTTCATTTTTTTCTCGGAAGGTGCTAGTGAAGATATTAGACGAAATCAAAGGAAGCCGAAGAAATTGATGTTTAGGCTTAATAAAGCCACTAAAATTGAGTCTCTGTCCAGATAAGCTGTTGATAGGAAGAACCCACAGAGCTTCAACACATATTCAAATTACATCTGGAAAGCTCAATCCAGAAGTGAGTTATAGCGAAAACTCCTTTTGTCGAAATGGCGCTAATCATATCTTTCTGGCCGCAACTGTAGATGGAATTTGATGTGATACGCTCAACGAACCGCTTCTCGAATTGATCCACATTGTCGAACGTTTTGTCCTACAAATGATTGGGTAGACACAGAAGCATATGATAGTCTACTGGCTCTGCCATCAAACGTAAGCCCCGGAATTCTTGCTGGAAGTCCCTCACAATGTGGTGATGGAAGTGAAGGTGGTAAACTTTCTCGTTTTTTCCACGAAGATCCACAATGCAGTTGCGTTGCCAACAGTAGACTTGGTTGGTTACAGCACAGTTTGTAGGAATCACCTCTCAGCGCATGAATCTTTTCCAGTTCAACTAAACACTTAGCGTTGCTCCCTGAGGATGGAGATCACATTCATGCTATAAATCGTTTTTTTTTTTCTTCAGCAGATCTTTTTACGGAAGTCTTCAGAAAGCTTTTCTTCGGAAAAGGACGACGTGCAAGTGCTCATGGACAACTCCGCTAGGAGGTGTTTCACGCTCTTCTATACCAACAGAGAAGGAAGGTACTGTGGGGAACGACTTAGAACCTATTTCACTGAAGACACCCTTGGTAAATAACCCTCCAATTCTGGTCACGGTCGCCCCCTATATAACCTTTTTCGCTGCATTTGAACAACGGCAAAAGACATTTGGTCACCTGTACATAGAGGACTCCTTTTCGTCATCGGTGACTACCGATGTTGTTGAGCGAAGCGAAAGTATTTCGGAATGCCAGGAGGTTCATTTCATTATCTCTGCTCCTTCACAGCTGGCAAAGCCTCAGATCGTTAGATATGACTGCTCCATACTTCTATTTGTTTCCAAAGCGACGCAGATGAACGACCACTGTATTGTGATGACTATGACTGACTCGGAGGGTATCACAATAGAGACCATCTTCAATCACCCACAGGAGACGCTCATCGTTTCTGTCGGCCAATGTTTTTGTCAACTGGTTCAAAAAAAACCGTAGCTCGTCGGTCAAGCCGCCAGTGTTGCCATTTATGAATCTGCGAAACTCAACTTTTGTCGTGGCGTAGGAAACACTTGATAGGCCCATCGCATTACATATGCTTTCCGACACATCGCCGTGCTTCCTGGATTCGTAACGCAGAAGCAACCGAACCTGCTCAGTCATAATCCGTGCCGAAGCCGAGACAAAATCTGCTTTAAGTAGAGTTTTACGAATTTCTGCGTACGTTTTGGGTAGAAAGTTCCAAAACATTTCTGAGAAAGGGTTATGGGATTCTGAGAACAAGATTTAAACATGAGTGGCTGGAAACATTGGCGAAGTTCTCATAACAGCAGTGTTATGTCTGATACTTGATCCGGTAGCGTGAACAACAACAAATAGCGGCTTCATCAAACTGCGAAAGGTATTCTTGCCTCGAATAGCGACAAGAGGCCACACAGACAGTGCCATGATTAGTTAGAGGTGCGCGAAGTTATGGAAGTCAAAATTTACAAAGTTCTTGTAGAGCAGGGATAGTGCTCTGAGTTATGAAAGACAGCCAACGGTGACAAATGGGAGCGAAAAGTTAAAAGAGAAGAAAACCGTAACGACAACGATTTACAGGGTTATCGGAAATTTTTTAACCTAAACTTCTTCGACAAGGTCTACAATAAAGAAAATTTGATACAGACAAAAGTACGTAAGTCCCTCTAACACTAATACACTTTTCATCTCGTGATTTGAATTTTTTTTGAACAGTGCAAAGAACTCTTCTAACCACATGCATCAGAGTAGCTTTGATCGGCCTATTTTAGCTCATCTTCGCCAATGAATCTCATTGCTGGAAGATGCTTCTCAAGCAGAAAATAGTTGCTGGGTGCCACGTCCGGACTGCACGACTAATAACTTGAATCCAAGTTCCCAGTGTTCAGCATCCTCAATTCTTCATCTGTGGACGGGTGCGCTGGCCTGATTACGTACGAGAATCAAGGTACGGTAGAATTTCAGGTTATGAGGCTGGATAAAGCGCCTTAATTATAACGTCTGTCTTATACAGCGTAAATAAATAAATAAATAAATAAATTAATTAATTTCTGAAAATTGAGAACGTGAAGCTTGGTGTGCTTACTTAGAAGGCTATGGGCTGTAGGACCATATCCAATGTTTTGAGAAAAAGGCATGGTCAGGAGCAGGTCAAAGTCGGAGATTTTTTGATACCCCTGCAACACCTGTTATTTGACAATTCATCATACACGCGCGATGTAAATAGCCTGCACCCTGTGAATAGGATCTATTACGGCTTTCTGAAGATGGCACTTTGTGAGTTTCCGTAAGAACTACTCTACAACACGCTTTCCAGATATTAGCTTCTAAGAGCACTTGCGCGTTCAGCTACGTGATTAATGAAGAAATCGTCTGTATCAACCATGATATGTAGGTGATAGGCAAGATTAGCTCTCTTCATGTAACATATACATTTTCTTTTTTCATAGTTCTTTGGTTCAATCAGGAGTTGTTCTGTTCTCGAACGACCCAACCGGACGTCCCTACTCCCCCCCCCCCCATTGCTCGGCACTGTAGAGCACTCCTCCCACATCAGTGGAGCAATTGTTTGGCATTTCCATTTCCACACTGGACATCCCGTACACATGCATAATAAATGTATTCTCTGCGCGGTGTTTACAACTGATACAGGCCTACACAGTTATCACCGCCAGTAGACCCACACAGTGGTCTCCAATTCATATAGCAGCGTACCCATCCTAGATCAATGGACCCGTCCCGTGGCAACGATTGTACCACTCGTGATACCTTTGCAAATCTCTTGTAGGTAATGTCTTAGCCTCTCGCTGAGAGCTAGCATCAGAAATGTTCCTTCTTCAGAATTGCATCAAATGCAAGGGAACAATTATCTCTGCATTTTACGATATGGAAACTTTAAACATGGGGCAAGGCGGTATGAGGAGGGGCAAGGATCTAACCATGTTCTGAGTGCATTTTTAGGGGGGGGGGGGGAGACTAGTGTTTACACTCGAAAATATTCTTCGAACTTTTGAATGTTCAAATTTTCGAATGTGCGAATTTTGGAATTTTCGCCACTGAATTCTTGGATATTCTGTTTGAAGAAAGTCATCGACAGAGCTTTGTTGGTACAACGCAAGCATTTTTGTTGAAATGTCCTTTCTTATATTCATTGTTTTTTCATATTTCAGGGGAATAGCATAACACTAACATTTGTCCAGGTGCACTGATGGGACGCTTCCTGCTTCCGTTGAACTATCCCTCTGCTCGGAAGTGATGACATAAGAGAGATGTACAGAGTGTAGAAACAGCGAACAATTCCCGTTGCCTGTACAAACCGGAACTGCTCGGTTCCTTTGGTATAAACTGTGAAACGACTACATGTAGCACTAACGACATTTATATACAGGAATAAAATTACAATTTTCCATGTGGCTTCTACGGCTTTTTGAGGGGAAACAGTGCTCTTGAATTTCGCTGGAATAAAATGATCACTCTTCAATCAATTTTCGGTTAGCTTACTCGGATCAGTTCCATCAGTGCAAGTGTACCACTGTGAACGCCATATCCTTTGAAGAGTGTGAAACAATAGGTGTAAAAAGGAATACCAGCCCTTTACAATTCACATGTTTGCTATTCGGTTTGGATTTGAGTAGTCCTGCGTTTCCACTTTATTGGCTAGCTTTCGGTAAAATAATACCTTCGTCAGGCCTATGAAGTTCGGCTATGCATTCAGTATATTATCACTTCTACAAATATTATGCGAATATACTGATCAGGCCAACAATCAAGCTATGAGACAATAGATTCTTACACCAACTAAGCGACAGGACAACAGCGCACTGCCCACAAGAATGAGAATCACTTGGACTACAGATGTGACACTGTCGCAATCACCAACGCTATCTTCCTATCTTATGAGCTGCAATGCATCCGCTAGTTCATTCTTGTTGTTTATCTCTGGAGAGGGGTTTGATTGCCAGAGCCTCCATCATTCTTCTTTCCAGCGGAGCACCCAGTGAGCGGTGTATCACCGTGACCTTTATTTTAGGAGGATCCTCGTATGTGTGGTGAAGGGTTGTGAGAAACAGCTGTTAGAAGAGGAACTAGGATTCCGTAATGCTCGCATATGTTCGTCTAGACGTTTATGGAGCGGGCTTGCCGTTTCTCCGTTTCTCCAACTTATTTACTTCCTCGTTGATATGTGGATAATAGCAAAAAATAGGCAGGCAGATCCTAAGAGTGGATTGTTAGGGTGGCGGATAACTAAATCTGAAAAATCACTTCTACCTTGCCCATTCTTAATCGCGCGGGTAGTGGCACTCCCCACAACTAATGGCTAATCACCTGTTGTAAGCGGTCGTAATCACATTTGGGTTTGTAACGTTTCACGTGTAACCTAGCCATTGTTACCATTTCGTGTCACATTGACATGAATTTCTTCCTCCCATACTATTATGCTGCCGGTGAAGTTGACTTAGTGACACATCTTATTGTTCGCCTACATGTATGTTTACAAAAGCTCCTTACCAAAGTTCTCCTCTTTGTATTAAAAACTGTAATCGCCAACAAGTTCAATAGAAATGAGAAAGGAGTACTTATACTGCATGATATATATTATGATATATATTTATTACATGAGCTAGATCATATCTATATTAATCACAAAGAGAAGAAACATAAAATACCCTCGCTAAACTGTTCAGAAAGAAATACACTCGGCTTACGAAGTTACATCCTTGTCGTTCCATTCCCTATAAATTAGTTAAAATACAGTGTATGGGAAGTCCAAATGGGTCTTGGAGACCATATATTACTGCTTAACCTATCCATAAGCAATTCGCTACAAATTTCATATTAAATTCTGGAATTTGAGCGTTTCTTATTTCGAGGATTCCGTTGCAATGGAGGTGGAGCGCTACAGAATTGTGGCAAAGCGAGAACACCTAAAATTTCATGCTAAAGCGAAAAATTGTGAGTCTAATCATATGACTGAGGTTGGATGGGTAAAGGTTCTTGCCTTCGGTTTACTCTGCAGGACACTGTGTCTTAAAAAATATATGGAGATGAAACGAAAAGGACGCAACTTCGCGCGCCGAGTGTACTTTTTCAAAGGATTTAGCGAGGGTATTGTACCTAAGAAAAACAAAGCATTAGTGAACGACAACTGAAGGTGGCATCAGAAAACGTGGAGGTTCAAGAAAAAGGAAGAAAATTCATAAAGGGAATTAATAAACCTAGGGACTGAGGGAGTTTCCCAGCAATGCCTTGATTGGTCTTGGTACACAAGTGGAAATTAACTGCCTATTACTTAATGTTAGTTTGAGGTAAGCTGAAGCGGGTCTAGCTGAGAAAAAATACTCTGTAATTCTATTCAGCTCTCGGAACAATTATTATGGAACATCGTCTCCTTGTGATAGAGGAGCTGAATTTGCAGAAATCGTCAGGATTAAGACCATATTTTTCATGCATGATTTTCGGAAACATGATGAGATCCAAGTTCAATCTCTTCGGACGACAGAATGTAATCTATCAGGTGACAGGATGTACATACATACATATGTATGATTGGCATTCTTATCTGCTGGGGAAGGTAACCTATTGCTCCAGTTATCAATTTTCTAGTGAAACTACTCTGCACACTTTCAATTTCAATGATGAGTCCCCGTTTATGTGGATTGAAGATGATGTGCCATGTTCCATTGATTGAAGATGACTGTGTAAGGGATGAACATACGTAAGTCTTAAAAGCTCGTATTAGAATGGCTGTTTCTAATTATAAACCTTTTTCTAAATAATTTCCAATCATTTCGAACAAATAAAGTTGTTGTTCCCACTAAGTGTTCTTCTATGATGCCACCTACCAATAACTAATCCGATACTGAAATAAATGGTGCAGTGCTGTAAATATTCCTAAAATACACTGAAACATGTCTCCTTTAGCAAAATCAATCATTTCGTCCTTCCATTTGAGCACTAAGAGAAACTGCAGCAATTGTGCAGCGATGACGTTTTCATAAAATGAATGAAATGTGCACAATCTGTGCCAAATCATTTCCTTACAAGGGAGGTGCAAGAGGCCCAGCTCGCAAATTGGAATAAAACCTATCTGGCTTAAATCTCTGTTTGAGTAGGTACTGCACCATGTATTTCATTATTGCCCTCGGCTCCAAAAAAATCCCATCACATCACTATGTCCGTTCTTGCACTCCGTCAGCGACAGGGTGGTCGAATGGGAAAGATACTGGAATGTTAGGCAGAGGGTCGAAGGCTTGAAGCTCTTCATGAGCGCCCGTCTTGCATTCTTGTTCCTTTTTTTTGTTCCTTGGAGTCGAGGGCAGTGATGAAATACTTGGTGTAGCACCTACTCATACAAAGATTCAAGCCAGATAGGTTTCATTCCGATCTGCGAGCTTGGCCTCTTGCACCTCTTTTGTTAGTATAGTTGTGAATGAAGATAATGGATGAAATCCATGAAAGCTTAGGTAGCAGGAGTTTAGGCTCAGTAATTCACCTACACATGAACCTCTGTTCATTCGGAACCGCTTCTAGGAAGCCCCGATGAAGCTTCCATGCATATCTGATTCTTTTTGGATGGCTAAATCTAGAGGTGAAATGTAGGAAGAGATCCCTATGTAAATTTGGTTGGCAGAGGGTAAGCGTCCTCCTTAGCGGCTGCGATAAATCAGCAATGCTCCATCGCAAATGAACTGAAACTGCTGCTTTATTTTCGACATGGGAATATGCATTCAGCACATACATTGAAAATAGGTCTCTAATACAAATCTCAATCAATTGAAAACCCTTGCAAATTCGTTTATCGGCCATTTTCGAACATTTCAAGAACGTCGTAAGGACCAGCACATCAACCACGTCCACTGTGTTACAATTGACACCTAAGAATCAGAGGAGGTGAGACTTTGCCTTCATCTTGAAAGCAGTGTGTCACCTCGTTTCGTGAGATGAAAATACCAACAGACTCCAGATCTCCTCGTCACGCTAATTCCAATGATGTACGTCAAATCTCATAAAAGTGACGAAAACCCTGTTTTCGGAGGGTCCGAAAGTGCAGTTCACGGACCACCTGGGTGGAGCGGCCCGTGAATGTGCTGGCTGCCCGCCACGTCTGCAGTGTTGGTCTACACGTCTAGACGTGTCCGGTCGATGAGACCACCAACGGCTTCATGTGTCCACTTGGCTCGATAAACTGTTACAAATCCCGTTCCAAAAACGTTCAAAAGTAGGGTTTAAAGATCTTTTTGTAACATTTTAGGTATACAAGTTGGATTCAGCGTGTCGAGGAGATTCAGATTCTTGTAAAAGCTCACAACGAAAACGCACACTGCCCTTTAGGGGTCTTGTTTGTTTATAGCCCCAACATGGATTCATTAATTCCGTCCACGCCTAAAATTAAAAGCAAATCCTCTACGATGCTTGAAAAGCTCGCTATCTGCTTAAATGGTATTTTCCCAAATGCTAAAAAACTTCAGGAAATTTTGCACACATTGCCTCAAAAAATCTAATGACAACTAATTGTCTGTCTTCAAGTACATTTTATTCCACTCCAAGTCATGAAGAGTGGGCTCTATCAATCAACGATCGATAGGTGGAAGCGCTTCAACACATATCTCGCCTATAACAAAGTGGCGAGACTTTCCTCATCTTGGCAGCTGCCCATGTAGGAAGATTCGTGAAACAGACAGTACTGTCAAAAGTTCAGAACCGAAAAAAAGACATTTCGTAGGTTTCATGAAAAATTCATAATGAATGAGCCTTCTTGCAGAAATCCTTCGATAGCGCCTGAAGCACAGGTGTTACTAAGTGATTTGAGTGTATCTGAGGATGAAATTAGTCCTGAAATCAATTATTTAACTCCAAATTAGGTGTGGGAACAGCAGGCGGTGGAATTAGTGGAACAAAAATTGCTTCTAATCCAGGAAATAAAAAGTTACCGAAAAAGTGGTGTCCGAAAATTTTCAAACCTCCTTTTTTGAATGAGGAATCAGTATAATATCAGGAATCATATCAAGGGTTCATAACATAAGTAGCAAGACGTCTGCTTCACTTATGCCCGAAATCGGAAAGGACTGCCTTTGCTGGAACTGCTTCTATGAATAGCTTCGCTTCACTTCTGCGGCAACGACGGCTGCTGAAATCAACGCTGCATTCAGAGAGAACCTCGTCAACGAATGCATAGTTCGCCGTTATTTCATTCGTTGCACGGAGGGAGGAACGGACTTCGAAGATCGACCACGTCCTGGCCGACTACAGTCATTCGAAAACTCAGTTCTGCTCACGGCTATTAAGGAGGTTCCGAAAGTGAGGCTTGGATACAGCCATCGGTCTGTAGAAAACCACCTCAATGAGCTTCTCTACCGAAAAGTTTCAGCAAAATAGACCTCTCACCAAATGACCGACCGTGTCAGGAGCCGCCTGACCTTCTGTCAGTCTCTCATCCTCCGTCCACGTCGCAAGAAGATCTGGTTACGAGAGATATGTGGATCCTATAAAACCCAACACCAATGCTTGCCGGGCAGTCTGGCTTCCGTGAGGAGAAGAGTCACCAACACAACCCGAATCCGATCTCCACCCCAAGAAGGTCCCCCTTTGCTGCTTCTGGGATGGCAAAGGAATGTTGTACGACGAGGTGCTCCCGCAAGGCAGGACGGTCACTACTACCAACTACGCCAATCAGCTCCAGGAACTAGCCAATGGCCTCTGAGAAAAGCGGCACAGAAGGACTTTGGTACACCTCATCCACACAACACTCTTCCTTACATTGCCATCGAGACGCAGTCCAAACTAGCCGAGCAGGGCTGGGGCACCTCACGCACCCTACTCTCCTGACCTTGTCCCATCTCCTTCCTTCTCTTTAGGCTTGCTTTTCCAAGAAATCTTTCGATATGATGATGTCAAAACGGAGTTCTTTGACTCTTAGACCCTGCATTTCTGGGAGAAGGAAATCCGTGTCCTGCCCGATAGGTGGAGCCTTGTCTTAGCAATGACGATTATGTTGCATATGTATGTTGCTGAATAAAGTTACAATAAAAACAAAAAAAGACGAAAATTTTGGACACTACTTTCTCGCCAACCTAATGTAGCAGTTCTCGGCGTCCATTTCTACTGGAATTAAAAGACGACGGTGTCAGGATATTGTTTCGTTGTTAATCCATCCGACAATCCCCCCTTAGATGTTTGTAAAACATAAAAAATTGAAACACAGTAGTCTAGCCTATGGATTGTTTTTGAATAAAAGAAACGGTCGCATCTGAAAACAAGTGTACGTGCCGTGCTGTGCAAATTCAGCAACTCGACAATATAAAAGGCTGGATGTTCTCTGAAGCAGTTATGTAACTAGTTCGATATGACCTCTGTGCACATCAGGGTGAGTTCCTTTGCCTCCCTCATTTCATCGAATACTTAATTATTGCTCGAAATAACAAATTCGATTCACAGCATCTCCTCTTACTACTGCTCGGTGCTTCGGTCGTCTGCGCCACAGAGAAAGGTGCGTTATCAATTTGCTCACTGCTTTTTGATACCGGTGAGATTGAAAAAGCAGTAACAGTGAGGGGGGAATGAGACTGCCCAAAAAAAGATGTATTTTTTTGGCGAGATGAATATGGGGACCCCCGATAATAAAATATTATTCATGATGATAAATAATAATTAAAATTTATTTGGAAAATATTAACGAAAATAAACAATTAAAAGTAAGCTAATACAAGACTTTTGTTCGTTTTGTGATAATTTCCAAAGTTTGGCGGCTAATTCTCGGGAATTGGGGGAGGGGGGGCTCCCCCATCTCCTCTGCGACCGGTACTGGCACGTATGTATCTACAGTAGACCAGCCCAAATTCGCTGGCAGAAAGTTAGTGGAGGAGTTTCGTCGCTTCATTTCAGAAATGATTAATTCTCATCAGATCTCATGTGAGGGTGAAGGGATTGCAGAGCAAATCTTGCTCTACTTTGATTACCTTTAGAATATGTCCATTTTTCAGGAAATACCCAAAGTTTCACAGACATCGCATTTCCAATTTTCTGCTGTCGTAATTTTTTAAACCTAATTTTCTGTTTTCTTTTGGTAACTTCACCAATTTTCGCGTAAGAGTGGACGAAAAGAGCCACTTAGGCCGATCAGCGAAATGGTGGGCATTTTGGAAGGATTGATTCATTGGAATTAATAATTGTTGTCACCAGCGAAGCCGGGCATAGCGTCTACTATTATTATCAGTTGTGTTTATTAGTAATATGCTCAGTCTATTAGTATAATTATTGTGTTACTATTCATTATCATTTACTTTATTATAATCACAGTATCTGATAAAAGCGTGTGATAACTGGTATAAAATCAGCACTTGGATGAACAACAAAAAATTTCAGAGTGTCAAACCAAAATGATTATACGGGGGCGGAGAGAGGTGCTCTTATTGACCAGCACAACAATTTGAGACAGGCCATTGCTGAAGGCAACTATGGAACGCTGCCACCAGCGAAAAATATGTACCAACTAGTAAGGGCTTGGTATATTGCTGTTAACTTGTTTCCTTGACCAAGTCCTGCCATTTTAGCAATACAGTTGCAGCATGGAAAAACTAGTTCAGGACGAAATCAAAGGATGTAGTGGACGCGCTTCCCTTGCAGAAAAATATGGTCAAAACTTTTTCGTGTAAGTTGATTGATCTGCTTATCTATAATTAACCGGTGACGGTTAAACATGAACTTTGCACAGTACCAGAACTTAGAGATCGGAATATTTTGTGGTGTTTTTCTCGGTCAGATTGAGAAATAGTTTACGCAGATTATTTATTTATTGACTTATTTATTTCTTTACTTGCTTACTCACTTGAAACGCTCCCTAAAGGAGCTCCGAAACAGTCAGAAAACGGCATGCTCTGAGGGGATCCGTTCCTCTTGAACATTTTGCAGCTCTGTTGCTTGGCCGAGTATCGGATAGCCCAAAGGATACACTATGTATACTGGTGGCATAACATTTTTATTCTGGAGAGAAGGTAAATTCTCCACTGAACATAGCCTGCTGCTGCGGGTAACACTATTAGTTGAATGTAGGTAAAATGCATACATGCAGCTTGCATTTGCAGGGCAGAAAAAGCATGCATGGCATTTCTGCACCAGTTACAAATTGATCCCTCTATCGAAAGTATGTATAACTGTTGTTTTACAGTTCTGCGGTGTTGCGCTGGAATAGAGAAGAACCTAAATTCTGTCCTTATATCATGTGAGAACGGATTTTGGGATTTTGCTATGATCAGTAGACATGATGTCACTTTCCTTTCCCATAAAACTTCACATGAGAGCTCCAAATTTCGTATTCAGTAGTACTGACCTTGGAGATCTGCCTGCCTCAAACTATCTCATGGCTGAGACCTAAAATTCCAACCCCCAGTTTTCTCCTAGTGACCTGTTCTCACTGCTTCGAAATGTTTGTATTCTGAAATTTCACCTTGTATACAAGAAGATTTTCACCTTGTTCACAGCTTATTGGAGACTAGAATTTCATTGATAGAAAATGTTTACAGAACAGAAATTCAAGAATTACAATACCCTCGCTAAATTCTTCAAAAAAGTACACTCGGCCCGCGAAGTTGCGTTCTTTTCGTTCCACCTCTATAAATTTGGTAAAATGCAGCCTATCGGTAGTCTGAATAGATCACGGAAACCATTCATGTTTGTTTAATCTATCCATAAGCAATTTGCTATAAATTCCAGTTAAATTGTGAAATTTGAGCGTTTCTTATTATGAAGGGTTCCGCAGTGAACGGCGCGCGACGTCGCATGCGGCGAGCAAGACGATGTGCGACCAAATTGTGGCAAAGCGAGAACATCTAAAATTTCATAATGAAGTTAAAAAAATGTTACCCCACCTCACATGCGGCTAAGGTTAGATCGATTATGGTTCTTTCCATCGTTTTCGTTTTGCAGTACATTGCGGCTTAACAGATTTACACGGACAGAACGAAAAGAACGCAAATTCGCGCGCCGAGTGTACTTTCTTAAAGAATTTAGCGAGGGTACTGTATTTCTCACTGGATACACATTTTTGGCCTACACACAAGATCGAAGATAGCTTGATCAAAACGTTCGCGTTTGGACATTCTGGAGGGCTAACGCAATTTTGTAGAATCTTGCAAATAGGCTTCATTCTTCATAATGCTTCCGGAATTGCACAGAAATGTGAAACAGGGAGACGAAGGCCGAAAACTTTTCGAGATCTCTGTGTTGGCGAGCAATAACAGCGGCGAGTATAGCGCAGTTTATACTAGATGCGTGCGTTTGTCGCGCGCATGCCTATATGATAAAGGATAAGGCGAGTCGCACCGCTGAAACAGCTCGGACACATGCTTTTACGGCTTCGCGGCGGCCGCACGTTCTTTTCATCGAGGATGCACATTCCGCGTTGAGCGGTCTTCATGGAAAATGCATCGCAAATTGATGCGTGCGTCTGGCCCACGCACCCTAATATAAATTGCCCTCATGCCTAAATAGAGAACCCTCTTGAATAGACACATAGATCTAATAAGTTGTAAGTAGTTACTAGTAACTGAGCAAAATACATACACGAATCCGTTGTACTATCATATCACCCAAATCAGTAGTTGACCACACTATACTAATTTAATTTTTAGGTAAGTGGAGGGGGAATGCTAACGCATGAAAAGCGGAACCATATGCGAAGAAAATTGCAAACTTACCTGTTCCGGCAGTAAGCCAAGGACAAGGCGTAATTGAAGTGCGTAACAAAATGCGCAAAAGGAAGATTTGGCTGAATTATATCAGGTTATTGATGTTCCGCATTTTGATATGTATTACCATCTAAGTCCATAATTTGCATATAAAAAGGGTGTCATTTTTAGAGAAAAATTATTATTTTTGGGTTGTTGAATAGTGTTTTGTTCGTCTAATGAAGTTTGGTGAGCCTTTCTCCTTGAGGTCGCATATTTCCCTCACCTAAAGTCAGTCATGAATTTATACGCTCCGGGTACGTTTCTTTCTTCCGAAGGTTGAGCTGAGTTATCCAAGAGATTCCGAGCATTGAACAAGCTCCCAAACTCGTTGCACGTCCCTGCTCCTTCGCCACCAACTGTAGCTTATTATCATCCCCTTCGCCTTAGAATGCCAAAGCAACCATGGCAACTAAATCATGAAAGAGCAGAACGTCACGCACTCGGGAGCAACCTTTCATCTATAATCCGAGAAATTATCTCAAGACTTCAGGGTGCTTGATGTTTTCAGAAGAATCCGTGAAAATTTTGAAGAAAACAACGAGTTCAAAAATTTCGAGTAAGATTTCATGAAAAGTAGCTGAATTCCGCTGAAACGAAGACTTTCCAGGACTATCGAGAAAATCTACACATTTTCTAGAGCGATTCTCCAGACTTCTCCACAGAATCCAGAAT
Source organism: Ancylostoma caninum (assembly GCA_037903475.1). Lineage (NCBI taxonomy): Eukaryota > Metazoa > Nematoda > Chromadorea > Rhabditida > Ancylostomatidae > Ancylostoma > Ancylostoma caninum. The sequence continues at coordinate 137,226 of JBAJFG010000192.1, read as the reverse complement.
TCTCAGCAATACTCAAACTAAATTTCTGGAACTTTCAGATTTGCTTGAGAGCAGAGAGCCACTACAAATGAGTTAAAATAACACAGACATTTTTGTATGAGGTTCCAAATGAGCATTGGCGAAAACCTATAACGGCAGTCCTTACAACAAATACGTTCGAAACCAAAGGTCTGAGTGGACTTGAAAATATTTTATCGTCGGATAAGATAAGCGATTCAAATGCGCTCATCTGGTGTAAATCGCTTTATAATCTTCGGTTAAGAAAGGATTAAAAATGAATGTAACATTCCGATGGAAAAACCTCACGAACTCTTTCCTCAGGCCAGTACATGCGCATCTCAGAAGAAAATGGTCTGTGCTAGAGTAGAAGAAGATGTTTGGGAGATTTTTTACCGTTTAAACTGAAGTAAACGAAGTTCTCGTTGGTATTATGTTAGTTTGTGGAATTCTACTGATAGACGAAAGTTTAGAAACGCTACACGAGAAACAGAGTTTTCCGTGATTTTCTGAAGAGTTCGAAAAAAAATCTGCAGAAACGTGTGCGTTTTCACCAAAATTCTTGAAATTGCGCAAGAATTCGTGAAGTTTGCCAAAAGATTCTTGTCATGTTCCAACTATTTCTGAAGTTTATCTCGGAAACTCCGGAGAATTAGGAAAGTTTTTCCTAACAAAATCATACAATAACTAAGTGGACTCCGCTCGAAATTCCTCGGTCTAGACTAGAAAAATTTCATCTGAGCATCATTTTTTGCGTTTTGCCACCCTCACCAACTCGTTTCTGATCTTCTTCTTCGCCTAATTTTCTTTTCAGGATTGATTCTCGATTGATCAACGCTAAGGATGACCAGATAAAAGCTGCAACTGCTTCTTGGATTGCTCCACAAACATTCTATGGATTGAATAACGTTTCGAATTACGATGATAATCGTCTATACACGTTTGCAAACGTGAGTCATCGACGGTCGTCTTCAAAACAGTAAGAGTTATCGAGGGGTATGGAGCTTATACAGGGTGGCCGAAAATTACCCGTGCACCTACCTAAAATTGAATGAAATTTTAGACAAGGACTGAGTTCTGGCGAACACAATTCAGATATGAAGTAGCCCTTATGAGGGCAATGCACTAGCTGTGACCTAGATTTCCATGTGCTGGCTCGCTAGAGTACAGCACTTCCAAGCACAATCTTACCGAACTTTTTCATCCATCATTGGGAATCGCCCTAATCCACATCGTTTTCGTACACATCAAACTTCATAGCTTGCTAACCGTTGTAAAGCAGGACCTCTTCTGTTCACTCCAAAAATTTGGGATCGAAAGATTCTGTCATGCTATAGCAGTGGCCCAAAATAGAGTGCTAGTTTTGTAAGCGGCTATGGCGTATCTCAGATTCCGAGCGTGTCTATCCTCGCCGATAGAGAAAAATCCGAAAACTGTTCAATACTTATTAATCAGCAAAGATTCTGCAACCTTCCCTTAAAATCTGAACAAAAGATGATTCACGGCAAAGTTTTAGCGTCAATAAATAGGTGCACGGGTAATTTTCGGCCACCCTGTATAGAAAAATTGATGCCAGTGACTCTAAATTGATTGCTTTACCCATTTCATGAGAAACGAATCAACGGGCTTTTGCAGTGTGACACCTGCTCCTCCTTCATTGACAACGGATTTTGCCACTGAAATTAAACTTTTCCAGATGGCTAATGCGAAAACTCTGCGATTTGGATGTGGTTACCAGCAAAATTGCGGCGGCGGTCACGACGTGCACATTTCTTGTATATATAATTTAATGTAGGTTCCTCAGAAGATGTTTTTAAGGAAGCTTGAACATAACCACTACTTACAAGATTCCTAAGATTTGCTGTCCAGTGAGATTAACGTATCATTAACGGTTGCTCCGCGGGTCTTTATTTGAAAAAAGCAATATCAATAGCTACGAATGTGTGGTTCAAGTCAATGCAATGTGTCAGTTGTGCAAGAGGGAACAACGAAAGAATGGAGGAAGCTTGCCTCTGGCGCATATTCACCAGAAATGTGTTGTGTTGCGTCAAAGGATGTAGATATTTCTGCAACCATTAGTCCAAAAGCATTTTGTCCTTGCTCTTCCTTTAAACCGAGACGATTCAATTTGTGGTCCTAGACTTCCACTCTGCAATAGAACTCTATAAAATGACTAGTACAACAGACAAAATAGCCGTCTGGTGACTGCATCAGGCCCGTGTAGCTGGCATGAGTTGAATTACGCTTCATTCAAGCACATCAACTATGGTTTTGACAGAACTTTCGCGAAGGTGTCGCGCGCTCACATTTTTGAGGGTCACCTCTCACTAAGCCCTTGGGTGCTTATTCACGAAGTGGATCAGATAAACTTACTTGTTGCTAAGGAGTAAGTATCATCAATAGAGATTCTCCACTACATCTAGAGCAAACTCTAGCGAACTAGTATCTAATTGTTCTTCAAACTACACGTTCAGAACGACGCAAGACCTCTAGGTCGAAATTGAGCTCTCTGAAGCAGAAATCAGCTTCGATGCTAGATACTATTCATAAGTAATGGTTTCTCACTAGACTTCGTTGATATCACTGGGCTTTTGAGCTTCATTCGATTGATAGATGACGTCGAACAGTGCGAGGTGTCGGAGGTGTTCGCCCTCGTCGGATTAGAGGGCCGCATTCCATGCGATAGAAAGCTAGCCGCTCTAGCCCCCTTATGGAGCTTCATTTAATAGGTAAGGACCAGTGGAAATCGAGGAAATCGGTCATGACATTGGTAAAAAGTAAAGCAAGCGCTACAAAACGGTTTATGACACGCGTCGAACGATGTTCGGATTTATCAATGACCCAGCAAAAAAAACGAGATTGAAAAAAAACCGCACGAACTTATCGCCCAACCCAATATTTCACCTAGAGGGGAACTGCGGTTTTACTGTGGCATTTAATTGAAACACTTATATGCATGCAGTTGATCGCAGCAAGCACCTCAACTTTGAACTGGCTGCGATTCAATTCCACGCTGTAAGCAACATCCAGGTTGAAATTATTACCAGGTTGTTATTATTTCGGTATTGCTTTAGTTCTTCATTTTCAGTACCAAATCCTTGAAGGCAACACCCACAGAAGTATTCGTGTCGGAGATTTTTATCGTTTTGAATTCTTAGCTGTGGCCGCAAAAATTCTAGGAAAGTTGCACCGCTGTAGCTAACAGCATTTTCAAGATATAAAGAGATTAGAATTGTTCCAACAGTGTTCCAACAGGATGAGTTGAAGTATAACATGAACTGGTGTTCTCGTTTACAATCACTGTCTTTCGTTATGATAGCACTTGTTTTCATTCCCATCTCCTTCCATTTCAAGCCTGGACAACTCGGTCATTCGGTGCAAACGGGCTAAACTCTTGGCAATGAGAACCGCCTTTATTTGTAGGATTTGGCGAAGTTGAATGCAGCATCCGTTTTCACTATAGCGCTGAGCCTAGGAATATAGCAGAACCTGTGATAGCCAGATTTTCGTGGGTGCTGCCTTTGAAGGCAGGGGACCACTTGACATAAAATACCCTCGCTAAATTCTTTAACAAAAGCACACACGGCGCACGAAGTTGCAATCTTTTCGTTCCATCTCTATAAATTTGTTGAGACGCAATATACCGCAAAATAAAACCGATGGGAAGGACGTAATTGATCCAAAACCCAGCCCTATATAAGGTAAGCTAACAGTTTTCAGCTTCATCATGAAATTTTAAGTGTCCTCGCCTTGCCACAATTTCGTCGCGAATCGCTTGGCTCGCCGCATGCGACGTCGCGCGCTGTTCACGACGGAATCCCTCAAAATAAGGAACGCTCGAATTTCACAATTTAACATGAAATTTGTAGCAAATTGCTTATAGGTAGGTCGAACAGACATGTACGATTTCCGTGACCTATGCGGACTTTCGATGGACTGCATTCCACCAAATTATTGGGGATGGAACGAAAAGAACGCAACTCCGCGGGCCGAGTGTACTTTTTTGAAGAATTTACCGAGGGTAGTGTACGTGGTTGAGGTAATGGCTAATTCTGCATCTCCTCGACACGCTGAATCCAGCGGTGCAGGTACATTGTCTCGATACCGTCTTCAAACAACCCATCTGGGACGGGGTCTGCAATAGTTTGCTAACCCGAGTTGAAATGCGAAGCCGTTTATCTTATTGATTGAAGACGTCAAGACTTGTTGATGAACGCTACAGCCGTGGAAGGCAGGCAGCACACGGCGTTTTCGTCACTTTTGAGTCTGTTGATGTACATTACTGGGATGTACATTACTGGGATGGCGAGAAGGTGTAGGATATGTCTGTACCTCCAACAAACGGAATGAGGGCCCCTGGTTCTAACTAAACTATTCCTGGACCATATGCGGCCATTATTAAAATCAAAAAAGTTTCTTCGAAAAGTTCCAATACCTTTCGGGAAGAAACACTAAATAAACGTCTCTTTTTTAATTACAAAGTTTGATTAATATTTTGTCACAACTATCACTGCTTTCTAAAAATCACACAAAGGTAAGCTGACGACGTCAAAAGCCTTGAATTTGTTGTTTCCGATTCATCAGGAATCAATTGAATTCAACTTCCTCACTCATTATTTATCAGTGATGATATCCAAAATATGTGTTTTCAGAGGTGGTTACATAAACAACGCTCTCTATGAGAGAGGCAGAGCGTGCAGGAATAACCAAGACTGTAGAACATACGAAGGTTCCACATGTGATCAAGGAACCCATCTATGTGTCTTTAAAGGAACTCCGCCAGTTCCGGGCTCGTTGATTTTGTTCCTTTGCATTCACAAACATTTAACTAAAAATATGATCAAATTTGGTGTTCTCATTCAAGAGATGGTGAACTAAAGCTTGCAGTGAAATGTTTACAGTTACATACGCTTTTTGCATCATATGCACATCTATCTCTCCAATAACACCCACATAAAATTTACATTTCAGGTGGAGGTGAAAATAAGATTTGTCGTAACAACAAAGGGATGACAGATCCTGGAAGAAAAGCAGTACTTGACGCCCACAATCAGCGAAGGTTCGCCATTAAGATCTAGTTTCCCAAGAATTTCCCATTCACCAGTTTTGAAGTGACAGCAACTGCGATAAGGGATTGGTCCCCTATCCGCCACCCGGCCCACGTAGCCTCGCGACTAAGCGGCTGAAATTCTTCCTATGAGGGAGATCCGTGGCACTGGAGGATGACAGCAATCGAGAGGAAAATGACAGCAAACGGGAGGAGATGCTGCTAGGGTGCTACTCGAAGTATTACGCAGTTCGGCCTGCGTTCCTAGCGCACATTTATCATTGAAAAGTGCAAGTCTGTGCTGTCCCATTTTTTGAGCAGTGATTACACTGATAGCAAAGCATGAATAGCCAGATCGAACACAGAAACAATGTACCGTTACGCTGGAGCTAAGAAAGACCCAACAAAGCGCCAAATTACACGTTCACAACGCGAAACTCCTGAGCGGAACTTTTATTTGTTGTGCACCTCATCATGTTTCTGATGCAAAATGCTGCACATAAACGCCCACTGAAATTATGCTAAAGTATAATAGAACTGGAGCCGATACCACGCTTGAGATTTTTCAACCTTCACCCCGAAAAAGTTGCGTAAACAATGCGTTGCTTGTGAAGAATGTCTTAGACAGAATGGGCACAGTTGTTGTAAATGAACAACTAAGTATGAGCTGTTCAGAAGCCAACTCGCGAGAGGTAGAGTACGCAATGGCAAGAACACCAAAAAATTGCCAACAGCATCATTTATGCTCAGAATGGTAAGGTACTTGTTTAAGATGGTATCAGGTTGTTGCGAAATTAATTGCCGTTTCAGAGTATGCAGAAATAAATTTTTCTCTTCTGCCAAATTTGAGCAACCTTATATGAGTTTCTCGTGGGGTTTTTCCTCCTCTTTCAAATGCTGTGCGAATATTCTGGCTAGCTCTTTCCTGAGGGTTTTTATGAAGTCGCGAACATATCATCAGCCGACGCGATTTCCGGGTGATTATGGTTAATGACTTCAAACTTGATCACACTTCGTCGATGGAATGAGGTATTCTTGCATTTGTTTAGGCTTGGAATCGCCTCTCCAATGGGCAGTGAGCCATTGGATCACGAATTTTTCTTCCGTCAATTTTGATCCCCAAAGCAACCACGGTCATGACCACAAGTTGTTCTTTGACGATCAAGCGTTGAGGACATTCATGGAACCTAAACCGGGTCCAAACACTTGGACGTTGAGGACACGGATAGGGGCTCACTAGACTGCAGTTCCAAAACATTTGAATTCAATTGACATGACAAGAAAGGTGTGGAATAACACCTCACGATCTGACAGATGACCAGCATCTCACCCGCTGTGTCATCTTTTCTAATCTAATTTTTCGCGCCAAAAACTACCCATTTCTAGAGCGCGTAGCAGCTATATATGGAGCTTGGTTCCTGTACGATAAAGAGAAGCGTGAATTCGTATCGGTAGACACGTCCTCCCATCTCCAACTCTTCCAAGCCAGATCTTCTCTTTAAGGAGCTTGTGATAGGAGTTTGGTGGTGCTGTAAGGGTGTGACTGACTGCATCGTTCCGCAACCTAGTCAATGGTTAACCGCAGAGTCCTAGTATTGTAATTACGAGTTGAGATCCGCAAATCTGCTATGGATGTATCGGAAATGGTGAACAAATGCTGGTTTTCCCCTGCTCCAGGCTAACGTTAAGCCTCACATTCCAAAACTTACCCGGCAAAAACTGAGACAGTAAGCATTGAGGTTCTTACTCGTTGACCTCATTCCTCAGAACATTATCCTACAGTATATCCTTTTTCCGAACTCCAGATGCAATCCTGCGACAGCAGCACATTGCTGATCTGACGCATGCTGAAATCGCCTTCCAAAAGTTTGCTAATCCTTGTGATTTAAGTTTTTGTAGTAGGGGCATGCAATCCGGCGGAATTGTTGGGGAGGATCTGCCGGAATGAATGGTTGCTAAATCGGCGGAAAAGGTTGTGTTTGAGCCGAGTTACGATACTTTGAACCTGTGCGTCCATTTCGGCAATTAATTTCGCAACAACCTAATATTTCACTACCTAATGACGGCATCCAACGAAGGCTGCTGCCATGGGCCAGGGCATTTAAAAAAACCTCGAAGGTATCTATCAAAAGGGCATTAATTTAAGGAATACGATTGCGACGCTGAAGCTGGGGCAATTGAATACGCTAGCACATGTGCTCTCGAGCAGTCCCAGAGGAGCGAACGGAAGGGATACGGTGAAAATGTGTACGTTTTCAAATCCCCCAATGCCATCCCAGCTGATGCTCTCAAAGCTGTGAGTCGAATTGTGTCCACTAAAACCTATTTACAACATTGGATTTCTTCGTATTATAAAGTCTAGCATCACTAAAAGACCTTGATGTTAAGGCTGCCAAGAAGTGGTGGGATCAGATACTCCTCGACGGCATCAACTGGGAAGTAGTATTCAAAAAAAGCCTGAGAGACAAAACAATCGATCAGAAGGGTTTCACTCAAGTAAGATTCTACTGGTTTTGAATAATACAGCGAAAGATGTATTTTCTTTCAGATGGCTTGGGCAAACAGTGTAAGAATAGGCTGTGGAGTGCAAACCTGCAACTCGAAGTCTTTCGTTGTGTGCCGTTATAGTCCATCGTAAGTCTCATCCGAAAATACTACGTCATTGCTACATTGGTCGAGTTGGCTAGCGCTTCTGGTTGCTGCGATGTGGCGATAGTTGTTCCGGTGCGTATCGATTGAGGGCGGCGTGTCCCTTGACCTGTCGCTGCCGTCGTCAATCGATATGCACCAAAACCTCTGCGTAGCGGCTACATCAGCCGGAAGCGCTGTATGCCCCAAAAAAGCATAGAGGCAGCCCATCTTAGCTAGTTCTTGGCGCAACACAGTATGTTTTTAACAAAAATATATACTAGGTGAAGCATTGTATTTCCAGTGGCAACGTTCTCAACCAAACCATCTACCCAATTGGTGAAGTTTGCTCTGGCTGTAGAGCAGCCTGCAATACATCAGATGGATTATGCATGTGATTTTGTTCCGCAAACCTACATCGTTTTTCGACCTTTACCATGCAGTAAAGTCTTATAGAGCAGTGTTGTCTATAAAACTTGTTGTGCTAACAATGCCATTGATCATCTGGACACTGTGGCACCTAATAACTTTTTGACAAAACATATCTTTGCTGAATGTAAAGACATATGTTGTAGAGTTTTCTGGTTGTCTGAGCAGTGTTTTCCAGGCAACATAGTAGTAAATTCCCCCGTAATTGTCATCTTTATCTGCAGCACCGTCGTAGTTTCGGAGCTTGGATGGAACGCCGCCACCTCTTGCGTCTTTCATTATAATGATCTCCCTTTGTCGATTGTGTCCCGTTTTCCGCCTCCATGTAGGCTTTTACCCGTTGGAAATTGCTATTTAGCGAGCTAGCCCGAGTGATTCCCTCTTTTCCTCTCTACCAGAGCAAAACGTGTGCTGCCGTACGAAACATGTTGGTAACCACTGACCTTTTTGTGTAACTTGGATAGGTTCACCAATATTTAACTATGATATTTTTGTTACTGGGTTTATAATTATCCGAATATTTGAATATTTTCGGTCACAAATATAATGGCTACGCGTTCGGGAATATTTTCGGAGAGCTTGGGTAAGCATCCACTTACTCAAGTCTACAATAGGAACGCAGATCTGCTCCCAGATTGAGCTGCCATCCTAGGTTTGAGGCATGCAAACCAATTTATCGCCCCTGAATCACGGCCTTTGCGGTGCGAACGCAGCTCGTGTGGCGACAAAATAAGAAGCTCGCGGCGTAACTGTTGCTGAAACGTGTTCGGCCTGTGTTCGCCGTCCCGGACTCTGAGTGGAGTTCTGTGGGGTTCTCCAATACTCTGAACCTGAATATGGCAAGCATTATGGAAGAATTTCCCCATCAAAGTAATTTACCTACATTCCACAAGGGTGGGTGAGAAAGCGTCACTTAGGCTGATAACCAAAATGATGAGCGCTTTGAAATGACTCATAGCCACTTCAAAAATTGTCGTCATAAGCGTTAAACAGCCTCGAGAAATGAAACACCCGAGCGAAGCCGGGTACATCGACTGGTAATTTATAATAATAATTCTATGAATTATTCAATTAAGAGGTAAAGATTCCATGGTTTTGGGAGAAGATAAACCTTCCAACGCTCTCTAAGCAATCCTCATTGAAGTAGCCACTTCTCTTTGTGGTGGACACGACTTGCACCTGTACTGACAAAGATTCCCAGATTGTACTCCCTGGACAGATGGAGGAAAAACCTAAGAGATATTGTCAAAGTAGCAGTAGTAGCGATTTCTGAAGCACGTAATTACTGTGAATAAAGCTCGGTTTCTGTACGATAAAAAGAAATGCGAATGGGTATGGGTGGAGACGACTCCCCACTTCTAATTTTTCCCAAACCAGATCTCTCTAGGGAGGTTGTATCAGGAGTTTGGTGGTGCTGTAAGGGTATGATTGACTGCATCCTTCTACAACCTAGTCAAATGTTACAGCAGATTCCTGATATTGTAGTTCCGAGTTGAGATCCGACAAATCTACAATGGATGTAATCGGCAGTGGTGAAAAATGCTGGTTTCTCCCTGCTCCAGGGTAGCGTTAAGCCTACCATTCCAAAAGCCACCCGGCAAAAACTGATACAGTAATGGATCGAGGTTGTCACTCAATACCCCTATTCCCCAAACCATTACCTTACTGTATATGATTTTCATGAGCTCCAGATACAATCCTGCGATAGCAGCAGATTGCTGATCTGAAGCATGCTGAGACTGCCTTCCAAAAGTTTGCGAATTCTCGTGATCTCAGTTTTTGTTGTAGAGGCGTGCAATCCTAGCTGTACTGACGGGGAGGATCTGCCGAATCGAAAATTTGCTAAACTGGGGAAGAACGTGGGGTTTGAGCCGAGTTACCACACTTTAAACTGAAGGGCCCATTTGGGCAATTAATTTCGCAACAACCTAATAGATGAATAGCATGTTTAGCTTGTAATACGAAAGCGCAGTGCCATTTGTCTCGCGACTTGTGTGGAACCGTAGACTCCAGAGAATTCATTTTTTTTTTTCAGACATGAAAAAAAAACCGTTAGCGCTGCCAAGGATGATGAGCGCAGCTAGCTGCTATAAAATGCTATTATAATAAATCCGAAAGATTTTTTCACACTGCTTGGATTACATGGTGTTATGCAGCTCCCCCTACATATTGGCTTCTATTGATCGACTATACGATTTTTAACGGGCACCCAGTACCAGCCGCAGCAAGAATGAGTAAGTTCTACTCCAGCTTATTCTTGTTTCTTTCGCTTATTCAGATTTAAGATTAACCATACAAGCATTTCCTCACTGGAAACTCAATGTAGCATTAGTAAATAAGCACCCACAGTTTATTTTTATTCCACACTCCCACCCCTTCCTCTCCTCTTTTCTCGCCGCATCCCACCCTGCCACACCTCAGCGGCCGCGATTATGTGCAATATATAATTAGTTGAAGACGCACTGTTCTGATCATAAGAATATCTCGGTAAAACACACAGAAACAACGCTAAAATGTAATCTCTTCTAGTGGATATTTTGATGCTTTTTTTCGTTTTTCCAGCGGTGATATTAAGCACTTCAATCTGTTCAAGCGAAATAAAAAGAGTTGGGTATGACCGATTCTGTACATCTCCATAACAGCAACAGCTGCCAGCGCAGTGACCGTACAGCAGAAGCGGCGGAAGAACTATATCCGGAACAATTCCATCTGTGCAGCTGTACAAATGCAATTGCTATGTTTTGGATCATGGGAAACATTGGATGTAACAAAGGGTAACAGCGCTTGTCAATGAAAATTTTCGAATTGTGCCATCAAGGCTCTTTGATGTTTTGTTTCAAACAGATACTCTTCCACAACAGCTCACCGATCGAATCAGAGTGAGGTTGTATAGGTCAAGCCTACGATGCTAGTTGTCTGAGGAGGGTAGCATGATAACAGCAAGGTGGGGAAGTTTGAATTTCCATCAGCGAGCTCCAAGTTCAATTACTCGTGAGAGTATAGTTTTGCAAACACTTCAAAATGCTCTCTTTCTTTTGGTACCAAGAATAACAAGTGTAAAATCCTTGACCTACACTTTCTTCTCAAGCCTGAACCTTTTATTTGGTTGTAAATCGAATTATAAACGTTCAATAAATATCTAGCTCAAAATGCAATTCTGCGGATGGTGTCCCTGATTAAACTGTCATTGATAAAACTTGAAATTCGAGAATAAGAATAGAAAATTAAAAGCCGAAGAGCTAATTCAAAAAATATCTCCCGAATATAATGCAAATCGTTGCATTACGATGAATGAGAGCGTAAAAAAATTAATGTTCTGGAGGTCGTCGCATTTTTCACGTCTACGAGGGGAGGGAGGGGAGGTGCGCCTCGGGGTCGAATTTCTACCAACAGCACGCTTGACCCTGAGCTTGTATTAGAGTACTTTTGATATAATAACAGTTTTTGCAGGGTGTTATGCCAAATCATTTTCGAAGGTGTCCAAGTCAATACCGATCCTTCCATAGTTATCTCACCCCAGAGCATATGTGAGGCGCTTTCAGCAGACATAAGGAGTACGCGGCGCGACAATCGGCGATGTACTGGCAGACCGCGCTTGTCTTGATAGTGTTTCATTATATTTGATGTTAACTATCTAAAACACCACATGGTTTGTTGTCGCGATTGGGTTTTAGAGCGAACGGCGCGGGTTTCTCAGGCCACAGAAAGCGCATTGTCATCGACACCCACTGCACGCATCCTTCATTCATTACACTCGGGTTACAGTACACTGACAGTGTCTAGGTCCCTACACTTGGTCACATGGCTTCGTGGTAACGTATTTGGCGGATGGTGGCAACTCAGACTCTTGGCGTGCCAGTAAAAGCGGCATCAAAATTGTTTACTACACATATTTATCTGATACTATGTATATTGGTCGGACAAGGGCCATCATTTCTAATCTCACAACTTTGTTTATGGGCCGCGCCCAGTTCCTGTACCACGCCCATTGTTGTATTATAATCTATCACTGCACCACCGATTGTAGGTCGAGAGATAACAAAGAAACGTTCTTGCGTCCAACACACAGCAAGAGAGCCACCCATCCGCCTTACAAAGTCACCACAATTGGACTTACATTGTCCGAATGTGCAGTATTGTGTTTCAGTGGAATATGTTTATTATTGTGCGAGAGATCGAGAGAGTGAGGTGAGAAATGTGAGTAATGAGCACTTTGTGCGACTTCAAACATCATCCTGATTAGCAAATAATATTTGCAAAGTAAGACGGGTCAGCCCTGCTTCCTCCACATGGGGTCTATTACGAGGGATGATATTAAATAATATTAAATAGAACAAGGATCATAGATTAGTTGGTGACCCGCACATGCTCCAGATCTCTTGCTGTGGTGTAACATTACAGTGCCAATGTACTGCCCCACAGAGCTAAAACTATTAGTTCCACTCAAGGATGTCGACCAGGTACATAAAAAATTTCGAGAGCATTTTAGAAAGATACAGGAACACAATTTAATTTCTAATGGAATGGAAACGACGCGAAACCAATGAGAGAGAGTCATTCAAGAATACACAGGGTCTTGATTACATTAGGTTGATTCATAAGTTCTGCACTCATATGCTTATCGCATTGTATCGTGTAATTACAAGATCTATTGCTGACCTAATCTGGATCATAAGATGAAAGAGTGGTCACCTCTCTTGAATTTCATAATGCTAAGCAAGGAACCTGCACTGACTGTAACTCATAAGCAGCAGTGCATAGTTCTCTGGGTTGTTGCGAACTTTGAGGAAACCGAATGTCACCAACGCATGTGCAGTGAAAATGTCGAGGAAATTCACATTCTTGAAACTGTAATGCCATGGTTCGATAAATTCTTTGGGGAAGATAATGTGCCTCAAAGTAAACCGTGTTCGAGAAGCTTATTTGGATTGGGTTTGGGGGCTCTGAAGACACATCTCAAAGGCTACATTCGAAAAAGACAACTGATGACAACTTCATGACCAAAATCTCCTCTTCAAGATTCTTATGCGCATTATTGATGTTGAAAAAGACCCGCTCCTCATTGCTTCCAGTTCAAATGATAGAACTAGAGGTCATCACTAACGAATTGTCGCAGAAAGATTCCATTACCGACAATTTCGTGATTCCTTCTTGGTAAGAGCAATTAAGACGGGGAATGCACTACCGCAGTCACTTTTATTTTCATCGTCACCAGCTAAGTTCAGTGAGAGTCTTCTAGCCTTTCTCAAGCAGGGAGGTCGCTTTTGATGTCACCTTTTGTATTTTTTTTTCTCAAAAAGTCAAAATCTCAGTTCATTGCTGTTGAATCCTTTCAATCTTAACAGATCTCTTTCAATTTCTTCGCAATAAATTCTTCTGCATTGATTGACAGTGTTTCACATATCTTTTCAATGTGTTAGAGAGCTTTCCTCATTTCCCGCTAATTTTTTGCTTTTTGTTGTCTACATGTTCTCTTGATATACTACCGTGTTGATGTTGAGCGGCTATGTTTTTTTTTTCCAGTTTATTCTCCTCATTACTCCTGAGCAGCAGACACGTGAGCGTTGATGGGGTTGACGAACTTACCAAGTTGGCACCCGGAGCCGCTTCATCCCTTACGCGACTTGCATTGTTGGACGGCCACTGCTCTTCACCACCAACATCCTCAACTCCTCACCAAGCCTGCTTCCTCCCCCTCCCCCCGTTTGCCCTCTCATTTTTATATTGACACTATCGGTCTGTACTAATTTAACCTTGCCTCTGTTAAGTATACATTGTTGTACCGACATTTGACAAATAAAAAGAACCACAAGACAACTGATGTATGTTTCACTGTGCTCTCAACCACCCACAGCACGTTGTCTGCGGAGAATTGGTTTCGTCAATCTGTCGAGTCAAAATGTGCCACAGGATTTTATCCAGATGAACAAGGAAAAGGCGATCATGTGCCTTTTTGAACTGCTGGGCAAACTAAAGTTCTTCTGAATAAAGCAATTCAATAACTGGATACGATCCCTTGTGAGCTCTTGCTGATGGAAACTGCAGCGCTAAACCGGAAAAACCGGGCCAACACAAAAAAGAACTTCTGCATTCCGTGCAGTGTTCAAGGAGTTGAGCGCTGAGCACTTCTAAAAGGAGAAGGTGCGGTAATGGCCACAATTTTGGTTCAGCGGCAGGCCCCACTTATTTAAAAACGTGACTAGGAATTTTCACTTGAAGTCCAACATCCTCTTCACGTAGGATAATGCTCCACTCTATACTGACAATCTAATGTGAGATCTTTCGAAGATGTCTGGCTGGAATATCACTTTCCATTCGTTTTGCTTCTTGAATCTATACATATCAAACCGCCACCAGGTTGTGCCACTAAAGAGTACCACCACCAGGTTGTTTTAGTAGAAAACAAAGTGCCTGGAAAAACCCTTACAAAAAGAAACCCCATCTGATCAACGATGCTGATTACATTTCGATCACGGCCAGCCCCTTTTCGAGGCGACAGAATCATTGAGCTGTCTATCTTATAGCGCAGGGTGCGTTACATAAAAAACTGACATATCACTGGCTGAAATTTTCTCAAAATTATTTGAGTTCGAAACAAAGGGTGGTAGTAAGGACAGATTTTATGAGTCAACTTAATATTTAAAAAGGTCGTGAAACTTGTTATAAAGCAAGCTACAACTTTCCATACAGTTGAAAAGGGAAACCGGAGTTTTTCTGAGCCGGAATTAAAAAAACGAAAAGCCCTCAGAAACCTGCACCAACACAATACTTTATAAATCGAATAGAGATCTTCTATTGGTCTGTTTTGTTACTGTTTTCTTAAATGACTGTATTTGATATTCAAATTAATATTTCTATTGTTTTTATTTTTCGTCCAGGTCCCCAAAGCGGTGGAGAGTCTCTCTCTCCATTGGAGACCTCATTTTTCTTCCCACGCAACCACCGTCACACAATTCCTGCGTCCGCCAGATGTATCGGGATATTATTTCCGCTGTGAGTCCTCCTAGTTTGACTCCTCTGAGCACAAGCCGTAGAGAGGACAACGAAGAGAAGAGAAATATAGATTATTCAGGATAGGAATTGTTTCTAAATGAAGAAAAAACGATGCAGATACGCAACAGGCTCACCTGCAGTGCTGTGCAAATTCAACATCTCAACAATATAAAAGGCTGGAGTTATTCTGGAACGGTTGACTAGTCCGATATGTGGCGTGCCCACATTAGCGTGAGTTTTAGCACTTCCAAACCATTAAACATTCTTTCGCTTCCGCTCCAACAACCAAATACCATTTACAGCTTCTCCTCTTGCCTTTATTTGGGCTTTCGCTTGTCATTGCTGCAGACCGTGAGTAGCCAGTTTATTTGCCCATAATTCCAGAAGAAATGGCTAGAGATTGCCACCCTGAAAGATACAGCAAGTTGGAAATGCCTATCTAAAGTATTAGGTTGATGCATAATCATTGTGGCTTTCTTTGCGACTCCTTCTCACGTCAAAAACCAACGCTTCTAACAGAGCTTTTTAATGAAAACAATCCTCTCCTTCCAAATAATAAAAGTGCTAAGGAAGATCATATCCACATTCGTCATTAATATGTCCTAGCAGACTGGGAAACATTGGTATGCAGCACAGCATTTTGCGATTTTAGCGAACCTTTTGGCAAAGGAACAGCCAAGTTGAGAGATGATTCATATTTATAGGGTAAGAGCTCCATAGATGGATTAAGAAGAGCTCGCCCAACAAATCTCGTGTACCAGGAACTTTGGGCAGCCGCAAAAGAAGACGAAGGCTCAACGTCGAAAATGGTGGCCGAAGACTTCAATGTGGACCAGTCGACCATCGTTCCTCCTCCAAAAACCTCCAGAAAGCATGGAAAGTGGTTCAGCGAGTCCTCAAAATTTTTCAGACAGAAACAACACTGAGTGTGTTCAAATTTCCACTAATTTTCGGCAGCGAAACGAGCAGACTCCAACTTCGAAAAATCTCGTCCATCAGACCTCCTTCGCTTTCACGGCTGCGAAAACTTCCTCGACTTCGATATTTGACCGTCCAGCTTTTATTGTTTCGTCTATGAAGATTGCACTGCCCCATTTCAACGACCTAACACTGCCGCTACAGTCCTCGAGGACTGTAGCACCTTGCGTCGCCGTCGCCAGCGACTGTGAGGCCGATACGCATTGATTGTGGGCGGAGCGACGACGGCGGCCGCCGTCGCCGGCGACTGGCGATCGCAAATATCGGCGGCCGCCAATGTTGGCGACTGTGACGTTGGTGCGTATCGATCGGTCGCCAACATTGGCGATCGGCGGCCGCCAATTTTGGCGACTGCGGCGCCGCTGCGTATCGATTGTGAGGGGTCACCAACATTGGCGGCCGCCGTCGCCGGCGACGGCGACGCAAGGTGCTATACTCCTCGAGGAGTATAGCGGCTACCTAAACATTATTCGATTTGACTTTTCTTTGACTTTTCTACTGTTCTTCAACCAAAATCGTTGAGATCACGGAACGACTACACTGTATTCCAACCTTTTTTTGACGTGGTAGAGAATGCAATTGCGAATTTAGATACTATTTCGAATAGCATCTACTCTAACTAAGGAAAGAGGATCATTTTCGCAGGAAAATCCATTCAAGAAGCGTTAATTTTCAATAGGGAAGCCGTGAGAAAGCCGCAGTAATTATGCACCACCCAGGCCCCGGCACGAGGTCTTCCCTGGGCCAAAATCAAAACGAAGCCCCTTTTGAAAAACCAAAATTTTACGAAGCCTCCCTTGAACATGCAAACTGAGGGAAAACTTCACCCCTCTCTAAAAATAGGAGTTTCGGGGAAGAGCTCGTGGTGGGGCACGAGTTCATAGTTTAAACTATAACCTTAGCAACGTAAAGCCACAACATTTTCAAGAAAAGAAAAATAAAAAACCGTGGATTCGAAGAAAAAACCTTTAAACCGAAGATGGACTAGGTACTTGAGCAGATCACAGGGCAATTTATACTGGATGCATGCATTCGACGCGCGTGCGTCTATATGATGACGGATAGAGCCAGTCGCATAGCTGACTCAGCTCAGGCGCCCGCGTTTACGGTCTTGAGGCGGCCGCACGTTCTTTTCATGAGGATACACATGCCACGTTGACCAGTCCTCAATCTTTCGCAAGTTGATGCGCGCCTGACCCACGCAGCTGGTGTAAATTGCCCTACAAACGGTGATGGATAAAAATGGAACGTTCACTGGAACGTGTTAGGATGAACAGGTGATTCGTATTACAACGGAAAATGCGTTGAAAGCAGTTTGCGGCGTCGTTCCATTAGAGCACGTAATCTACCGTCTTGGACTCCGTAGGATTCCAAGGATTCCTGCGCACGTAAAAGCTGCGGATTGAATAGCAATCCTCAGTAATAAAAGAACTAAGGGGGTACTACAAGTGTTTGCTAGGGATGATCGAAACTTATGTGAAGTAAAAAAGTGTATGCTCCCTATTTATGCTGAGTGCCAAATTACTGCTAGTTAGCAACATTCCAAGAACTCCTAGGAATTCCACACTTCATGGGTCGCATTCATGAGGTGCTTGAATGATGAAGTGGACCTTAAAAAAAGTGTATGCTGCGGAAGCCCAAAAATTATGTGAACTAAAAACGTATATGCTCATTAAGTGACTTAGGTCGACCTGGTAGACCAGGAGGGAGACCTGAGGCCTCTCTCGCATATACTCTTTGCGTCGTACATTGGTTCTGGCAGGACTGGGCATACGGTTGTAGTCTTCTTCTTCTTCTTCTTCTTTAGCGTTTGTCCCGGGTCCGCTTTTCTGATCTTCTGACGCCATTTAGCTCTATCGTGAGCCTGGTCTGGGTGGGTATGCTTCAGATCCGCATGCAGTGTGTCCAGCCACCGTTGCTTCGGCCGTCCTTTTGGTCGCTTTCCTGGTACTTCGAGATCAAGGCCTACTTTGCAGACGATGCCTTTGTTGGCGCGCAGTACGTGGCCGTACCATCTCAGGCGGGTTTCGTGGAGCTCGTCAGCAATCGTGGCGATGCCGAACCGCTCTCGGATCTTTTCATTGCTTATGCGGTCCACACGCGTGATACCAGCCATCCATCGTAACATCTTCATCTTCATCACACCCAGGCGGCGTTCCACTTCCTTAGTGGCCGGCCAGCTTTCTGCACCATACAGTGCGACGGGTCTAACAACTGCTCGATACACCTTTGACTTGAAGCGATCCGGGATCTTCTTGTCGCACAGCACTCCCGTCATTGAGCGCCACTTCAGCCATGCAGCGTTGATGCGACTGACGACTTCATGGGCCAGGTTGCCATCGGCTGAGAGTGTAGAGCAGAGATACTTGAAGTAGTCGGAAGGTCATTGCCATCAACCTGAATGGTGGCGGGCTCATTCATATCGGTCGTCATATACTCTGTCTTCTTGACATTGAGCCGAAGACCGAACCGCGCTAGAAGTTCGCTCCAGGCCTGTGTCTGTCGTATAGGTCCTGCTTTTGTTCAGATGCGAGCATGACGTCGTCTGCGTACAGCAGAGTCCATGGCATCGGTCTATGGAGGTCTCTCGTAACAGCGTCCATGACGAGGATAAAGAGAAGCGGTGAGAGGGCTGATCCTTGATGTACACCTACAGAGATGGGAAATTCCGCTGACGTGCCCGCCGCAGCCTGCACTCGACTCCTCGGGTCCGCGTAGAGAATCTAACCCACTCGATGAGCTCCTCTGGAATGCCGTGCCACCGCAGCGCGTACCAGATGACTTCATGTGGCACGCGATCGAAGGCTTTCTCCAGATCGAACAATGCTAGATGCAGTGGCTTTCGCTTCTCTCGATATTCGAATATCTTCATACTGTGAGACAGTAGACGTATTAGGCAATAGTTTGAGCAATCCGCAGGGTTGCCTTTTGCATTCCAGATCGGGATTGTGGTACTCTTCTGCCAATCCACAGGGGTGTTCTTCTCTGAGATGATCTGGTTGAAGAACGACGTCAGCCATTCAGCTGAGTTCCAGTGTTTCGACTTCCATAGTTCCGCCGCTACGTCATCAGGACCCGTCGCTTTTCCTGGTTTCATCCGCTTTAGCGCAGCCATGGTTTCATCCAAGGTGATCGGCTGGATCTGACAGTAAGTTGGCGGTAATTGTGGAATGGGTGGATGGCTGAATTCTTCCGTGGAGATCTTCTCGAAGTAGTCACACCACCTCTTCGTTGCCTTACTGCGGTCTGATATGAGATGACCGTGTTCGTCGTTAACTCCGTAGAACTTTTCGACGTCTTCGGTCTGCCGCTGGCGAGACATCGCCAGTCGGTAGATGAGGCGTTCCCCGCCATCTTCTTGCTAACATTGTCGTAGTGCTCAACCTTCGTGGCAGCCACAGCCTTTTTTGCTGATTTCTTCGCTTCTAGATACTTCTGCCAGTTATCATCCGTCTTGTTACCGAGGAATATGTGGTAGAGACGTTTCTTTTCGCGCACCTTCACTTTTACTTCATCCGTCCACAGCCACGCCAGTCTGTCAATTCTCCGGCGACCTGGTTTAGTCGCGCCAACTTCTGAACAAGCCACTTCTACAATGGCTCTTGTTGCGTTCCTCCAGGTCTCGTCGACGGTTGTGACTGGTGGCAACTTGATGGCGGAAGTTACTTCAATCGCCACCACTTGATTCGTGCCGGTCTGCACCGTTCGTCACGCATCCTCCTTGGCGGCATAATTTTCATGCTGCAGAAAAGCGGACGATGTTGCGGGGCCACGGTCTCGTAGAGTACAACCGTTGCATCAGTAATTAGCTTTTGATCGCGATGTCGTACGAGAATGAAGTCGATCTGGGTCTTCACGTTGCCACTGTAGAAGGAGACGAGGTGAGAAGGACGCTTTCGGAACTTTGAATTGATTATGACGAGGTTGTGAGAGCCAGCATATTCCAGGATGCGCTCACCATCTTCATTCCGTGTCCCGTAGCCAAAGCCTCCATGGCATCTGTAACTGTCCTTTGCCACTCCTACGTGGCCATTTAGATCTCCTGCGACGACGATTGTGTCTTCTTGTGGTACTTCCGCAGTCTTCTCGTCAAGCAGCATCCAGAATTCATCTTTGACCTGGTCACAACAGCCTATCTGTGGTGCGTACGCCGAGAAGAAGTGAACGCGTTGATTTGCGGTGATGATGACGACCTTCATGAGGCGGTCATCGAAACGCTGCACCTCGGCTATCGAGTCACGGAAGCGTTGAGAGACGACAATACCCACACCGTTCCTGGTCTTCGGACTGCCGTTGTAGACTACCTTGAAGCCATGACCTATCTCCTTTGACTTGCTACCAGACCATTTCGTTTCTTGCACTGCGCACAAGTCAACTCGACGACGCTCTAGTGCTTCTGCCAGTTCACATGAGCATGTCAACGTGCCGACGTTCAAGGTTGCAATGCGCGTCTTGGCTACGTTGTGATTCTTAACGATTCGCATTCTTGCCTCCCCCCCCCCAATGCGACCGTTCGAGAAACATCGAGGACCCTCGCATATTTTTCACACTAACCGGGCTCCGAAAGTGCGCGTCGATTCCCGTGTACGCCGTAGCTTTTATCTTAGAACCATTTGTTGTCATTGATCATAGGGGTGTGACGTGGGGTCTTCCTGAGCCGGCCTGTCACGACAGCCTGTCGCTCGAATACGGGAGGCGGCGGCGGCGGGACTCGAACCTGGAACCCCGTGGAAACATGGTGCTCTAAAGCAGCGCCTTAGACCACTAGGCCATCTCGCACCCGGGCATACGGTTGTAGTGCCCCTTAGATCTCCCCAAACTCCAATTTTCAAGCCCAATATTAAAGTCTGAACTTCACAGCAGCTCCATGAAATTTCCGGAAAAAGGGTTTTTCTCGTATATCTTTCGAGAGGTACACAAGTTTTAGTCGTCCGTTCAAACACCTGTAGTACTTCCTTAGTTCTTTTGTTAGGGAAGATATCATGTCATTTGGTTGCGTTTCTTCTGCGCAGGAATCCTTAAATCCTACGGTGTATGCAGAATATGTACTCCAATCGGAATACTTGGACCGGACACTCCCCCGACCGCTCAAAGATCGAGCTGCCTCGTTGCAAGCCATTTTTCGGCATCAGCCTCCCCTATTGTGCCGCTCAAAGCAAGAACAGCCTCTTCACGCTCAATGATGAGGTCACTTAACTTATTTAATACCCCTATCTCGCCTGATGAACGTGATGCCTTCCTTAGAAGTAACAAAACCACAATTTTTTCCGGGGATCCGCCCCGGACCCCACACGAAGCCCCTTTTGCTTTTCAGCCCTTTTACGATGTCCAGCTTGCCCCGGGGAGACCTGTGCTGGGGCCTGGCACCAACCTGATACATCCACCTACAGTAGGCAATATTTTGTCGATTCAGATTTAGCCTTGTTTCAACGGAACTAGAATTCAAACGTAGTGCCATTCATCGAATTCTGTGTGATCACTCAACACCACATCTGAATGGTTATCGTTGACAAAAGTTTGCTTTGGTTAAAGAAAGTGCAGTCATCCCCGTGGGTCAAGCCACCACATCACGATAAAGCTGCCACAAACTCGACCCCTTGTACCTGAATAACGCTTGTGAACACTCATTTCTAGCGGAAAATGGTTCCAAAACAAATTCTAGACGGTTCCATGCTCAATGCTTCTAGAATTTTCATGCTGAAAAACTTTAAAGCACAGTTCAAGAAAATAAGATCATTGTTGCGCGGAACCTCTTCCGGAACGCCTTCACCAGTTCGGAGAACCGAAGGTTTAGATTAGCACTGAATAGGGAATAACCCACTGGTAACAACTGCACTGATAGTTCCCGTTTTCTGGGTAAATCGTTTCATCAAGTCCAAGAGTCCCTATAATTTTGAAACACTGGTTTTTCTATCTTTCCCTATAAAAATGTCGTATATTAATGATGTTAATGAGAAGTATGTCTCTAGAGGTTATTTCACATCCTGAATTGAATGAAGGAAAAATCAGATCGATTGGATCACGGTGAAGCTCGCTACAGCAAAAAGTCTGGTGTCCCTATAATTATGAAATGCACTGTATGACCGGGACTGAGTGTATACGCACACATACTCACATATACAAGGGTATCAAAAAGTTCCTGACATTCACCACTCACGATCCAGCTGCTGTGGTCAGGGCACAGCACGTGGTGGTCAATGACCTGCAGGACTTAGTAGGCGTTGAGCATATAGCATAGCGTTAGGGAACTTAGTTACAGCGTCCGGGACGATGTGATGCGATCGATAGGTTGGTTTTGTGCTCCTCATAGTTTCCACTCTCCCCGGCTTCTAAATGATTTTCCTTTTAAGGCGGTCAACGCTATATGCATACTCTGAATGAAAATGCCGCAGAGCAGAGTCGAAGCCGCGAGCGTGTGCTCCTAACCTGCGTCTGAATCGCGTCAGAGCTGCCACTGGTTCTGTATTTCATGAAACAAGTTGATGCTTGCCGAACACACTCATCCAATGTGAACTGTACTGTAAATCACTCTTAATCTGCTGCCAATCACTGCAAATACGGACTGTAAATCAGTTCATCTTTCCCTTGTACTTCTAGCTTGGTGCGAGGCCCGAGCGAGTATGATACTCGAACTGCTGCAGCTGATCGTCGTGTTGCTCACGATTGTTACATTCTTACCTTTATGCGGCGGAAAGAAGAAAGTCAAACCAAAGGCGGCGCTTTCTGTAGTGAGCAAGCCCGGAGCTCCATTTGGTGCTCCAGGGGCAGCAGCCCCAGCGTCTGGTTCTGGTGCTGCTCCTGCAGCTGGAGCAGCAGCACCTGCTGCTGATAAATCTGGTCAACCAAAGGAAGGTGAGAAGAAGGCAGAAGGTGAAGCCAAACCAGAGGGAGGCGAAAAGAAATCTGCTGAAAAAGATGCAAAAGAAGGTGAGAAGAAAGAGGAGAAGAAGGAAGAGAAGAAAGAAGAGGAGAAGAAGGAAGAGAAGAAGGAGGATGAGAAGAAAGAAGAAAAGAAAGAGGGATCCAAGGTAGGTGATGCATCTGCCGAGAAGAAAGAGGGTTCGAAGGCCGAAGCTCTCAAGGAGGAAAAAAAGAAGGAGAACAGAAGAAGGAGGAAGGATCTGAAGGAGGTAAAAAAAAAGAAGGACGAAGAGGAGAAGGACTAGTCCAACATTTCCGACTAACTTGTACGGAATGGTACTGATAAAGATCAACTATTGATGTCACCCTTTACTACCTATTTTTTTCCTGAAGGAGCCCTAATATGTAGATACTTAGTAACCCATTCTGACTGGACTTAGTAGTACCCGATCACTAGTGACCACATCATGCTGTGCCCTGGCTGTAGTGGAATTTGGAAGCAAGTAAACGTAGATCCTTTGAAGAAAACTTTTCTTCTAGCTATTTTATTCAACTTGCCCAAATTTATAGGGATTTCATATCTGAATACAGAACTAAAACTCTTTTTCGTTTTCTAACTGGTTCCGTTGGAGTGCCGTTCCAATTTTTTTAAGCTGACTCTACTAGCTGGGCTCTGGATCCCCCTTGTGAACTAACGGAATTATCCAAATGCATCGGCATTTTCGTGAAGCAATGCAGTTTCGACAAAAAGGTTGATTCGGTAAGATCCTGAATTTCATGGTCGAGTTCCTGCAGTTATTCTTTTTGGCTGGTTTCCGAACGCGGTGAAACAATGTAGCACAGTACCTATCTACTACCTTGGAAATTACTTGTAGGTATGTAGTCAAATGACAATATGTTTTGTCTATCCAACGAAACAGTGGGCGAGACGTTTCCACTTCACCTGCCTATCTAGCACCACTACTCCGCGCTTGAGACTTCAAATCTTCGCACTGAATTCGCTACTCACCAGCAGTTGAGAAACACTGCGCAAGGTCGCTTTCGCTCTTCGAAATATACAGTCGCGGCCAAAAAGATATTATCAGTGGCATGTTGAAAGCCGAACTTTTCATCATGACTTAACTTGGAATTGAGCTATTTGGCTGAAATTTTGGGATTTGATGAGAGTCAAAGTACTCCTCCTTCTGGCTGCATGACATTGACGCAAACTGCTTTCAAACAAAACTATAGCGTTCCAAGTCCAAATTTACCACTTCCATCAACAGGATGATTCCTCGTTTGAATCGCCTCATTTCGATTTGTAGAGGAGTCATTGTAAATCGAATCTCGAGTAACTAGTTTGCTGTGATAGTTGTGTGCTGTAATTCTTCCTGTTGCACAAAAAAGGGGGATTACCAAAAGCACAAAAAAGCGAGAAAAAGAGAGTTTTCTGTAGCCTCGAATTAAAGGCAACTGCTCCAATTATTATGATATCCACTACTAGTAGCGATTCTGATATTGGAGTAGGAACTGTAACGCAGCCATTATTCTTTGGATACAATAAAACAGATTTTTTGGTAAATTCGACCATTTACTTCGGTCCTCGCATATGAGCAGCAAAGGAAAGTGCAGCAATGACATCTGGCGGAGAAAGTAAACAACCATGTGTCTGCATCATTTCTTCATTTTTCTCACAATATGGTAGTGAAGATGGTGGATGAAATCAAACCGAGAAAATTGATGTTTAGGCTTAATAAAACCACCAGAATTGAGTTTCTGCCCAGATAAGCTGCTGTTAGGAAGCACCCATAGAGCTTCAATACATATCCAAATTTCATTTGAGTAGCTCAATCTAAAGGCGAGAATCCTTTTGCGAGATTGCGCTGATCATATCCTTTTGACCGCGACTAAAATAAAATAAATAAATTCAGCTCAAAAATTTTTGAGTGTTTAGTGAAATTGCCCTGTTTATTGCCGAAAGGTTCTCGAGACCCAACGTTTTGAGAAGCCTAAAGTTATTACATGATTAGCTAAGAAATTCCCGAAGGAAGACGCAGATAGCTCAGGTTTCTGCTCTATGTGCTCGAAAATTTTCTCTGAACCCACAATACTCCGTCCTGTTTCTGTTCGTTGATCAGAAGACTTCCTTTACTGACCGATTCGCATTTCACCAAAAAGTCTGCTTTCCAAAATTTAATATGGGTGTCAGGGATGAATTACGATTTACGATTTATGAGTTACTATTCACGGCCATTTTTGGCGATTTTTTTACGATTTACGATTTATGAAAAACGGCCTAAATTTCGTAACAGAATCGTAAATAACTACAAGAAACGAATCTCGTCACAGCCCTTGTGCTTAGGGTGCAAATACGCAGGATTTATCCGTTTTTGCATTTTGCAGCAACAGTAAGAGTGAAATCGTTTAGTTTCGCTTGTAGTTTCCATTATTCAAAGAGGTCGGCTCGTTCCAATGTCATTGTTGAGTCTATAGAGAGGTGTAATGGAACAGTGGAGATCAAAGGCTCGAGTGAAGTGCCACGAGAACATCAGTAGTCGCATTCTAAGCTCTCTTTTCCTAACTATTCTGAGAATTCGCAGGTGCAAAGAGCTGCCCGCTAAACTTCTGTCGTTCGACCGAAAGTTTTGGATTGTTTTTCTGACTTCAACCGCGGTGTGATGTCCTGTGCGAAAGTTTTCTTCCTGATCGAGTTCTCATGAACCAATTAGGAATGGTTATAAACAGTTTGATAGAGTGCAAGAGGTAATTCTTTTCCGAGACCACGCATTCTCCTCCATCTGATAATCGTAGAGGTATCGAATGAGCATGCTCCCTATACAGTGACTTGCTGGAAGCTCCTGATACCGAGCTTTAGTTCTCCAGACTCCTCTGGTACCAGTTTGCTTACCCCACAGGGGTTAACTACCTGACTTGCAGGGAAGCAGAAAGATCCATCGATCACGTCTACTTCAGAAACATTGGCTAGGATAAAGAGATCGCAGCGATAAATAAGACTTTTAGAGCTGGAAAGCCCTCTCAAAATACCGAGAAGAAAGTTTTCTATCCATCATAATGTTATCACTCTGAGGAGAAGACGGCGATGTTCTGTGAAAACCAATTCCGCTACAAAACGAGTTGAAATTATCTAGATCTTGTTGATGGTACCTCAGTTACGATTTACGATTTACGGTGGCTTTAAAAAATTTACGTTTTACGATTTACGAAAATTGAAATTTTTGTTAAGCACATCCCTGATGGGTATGCTACTTTCCACTTTTCACCATTCTGAGGAGGAATTTAGATTTTGTTCGGAAAAAATTCGATCAAAAAACAAAATTTCAACATGTGCTCTTCGCTAGATGTGTAGTTTCTGGGTTGTGCACCTACATTAGCTCCAACAAAACGTTCAATTCCACGGAGTGCCAATGAAATCTTGTGAAACGTCACAATCTATCATGAAAGTCTTCACGTTACATGATGCTGGCAAAATTCAAAGAAATGAGGAACAGGGAAGCGGAAAACCCTGAATGTACGAGGGTGATTCGAAAAGTCTACAAATTTTGTTTTTATATTCATTCGAGTCTAAGCGAATAACTCAAGACTGTGACTCACTTTGAAATGAGTTTTTGTTCACTACATACTGAGAAGTACATCGTCCTTTCTTCAAACAATCTTGATTCCTATAGCCATCTAAGGAGTAACCACTCCTTAGGGATGTGCAAAATGTCATCAAAACAACAAACTTTTTGAAAACTGCCATTGTTATACAATGATTACAAAATGTATCAATGATTTAATCTAAAAACACTGGCATCGTTGTCGGCAGCCTCTTTGTTGTCAACCTGTACATGGTCCCCTGTTTGTTCGCGCACAACTCTGCTTCCAAACATGAAAAACCAAAGATTGTTGCAGGTCAAGGATGAAAATAAACCTGAAGCCTCCAATTCTCCCTGAACTCAATCAGATAGTATTTGGTTTTTGCTTCTAGCAAAAAAAATAAATGTTCGCTTGGATTTTGGCTCGCAAGATGTTGGAAGCATTTCGGATTACTTCCAAAAGCCCAAAAACGAACAGCAAAGAGGAGTGCACTGCAGTAATGAACGAAGTTGCGCTATATTAGATCCCATCCTGCTTTTTATTCACGTTGGAGGTCTGTAAGCACTCAAATACATAAGGAGGCGCATTTTTAGTACTGGATAATCCGTTATTCCATCGGCATTGCGACTATCAAAGTGAGCATTATCTTTTCTGCTGATACCGTTATGGTCCTATAAGGCTTATTGGATTAGGTTCTGTATACGTGATGAGGGGTTTGAAGGACAGTGGTAAGATGCTCGCTGCGCACGCACACGATCGACGTTCCGATCCTGCCCGAGGTCAACCAAGCCCTCCATCCCCCGGGATCGGCAAATTGGCGCCAGAGAAATCTAGGAGGATAAATCACTGACTTGTTACATCGGATGCCCTCCACAAGTCACTGTACAGTGCAGATACGCATTCATCGCCCCCACGATATCCAGACGAAGTCGAATCCCATAATTCGGGATTGATTAACGCCGACCATTTTATCCTTTATGACCGGTAGGCTGACGGCGAACTTCCACAATTCTGCTGATACTCGCTTCACTCACAAACATCACATTGGATGCAAACAAAAATGATGTGTTCAGTTCAAGTGAGTCCACCTGGATCGATCGTAAAAATCCAACAACTTATCGTGCAAACCTATAAACTCAGATGTCCTTAAATTTAGAACTTAAGGAAGATTTAGCTATACCTGTTATTTACTGCTTTCCTGAAATGCATAAAAATCCCGTAAAATCCAGGTTCATTACAGGATCTTACAACAGTAGCACTAAACCACTAGCTATTGAACTATGTAAGATTTTTTCTTTTATAAGAAATTATTTTAAGAATTATACCAACTGCCGCTGATACTTTAACTTTACCTGTTCGGATATCCTTTTTTTTTCAAATTGGCGAAGTAATGCTCATGGGTGTATGGGGTATGAATAATTGGATTTAGCTAGTTCAGCGACAACGAAACGATTTGTATTGAGCTTCTTTTTATCTAAGCATCGGGAATTTTTCAACACAGACCACAGCATTTGAAACATATGTATGTGTTGATCCGAGAAGCTAGCTCGCAGTAAGAAATTTGGCAAAGGTTTCAAAAATAGCAGAAAATGCTTAGGAAATGCTTGGCTAGTCTTTCCAGCGTCGTAACTACCAGAGTCATGCAGTGGGATCGGATGCAATGTGGACGTTACGACTGTCCCCTGCTGTTTCCCTACATTTGGTCTACGGCACACTCTTATCGCAGTAAAGGATCCGTCCTTAGATGTTTCACCACTTTTGGCTGCCGGGTTACCCTCATCACAGGGCTTGCTGCTCTGCACTTCGCTTTCCATAGAGATTCTCTTCTCTCCCTGGGCCTCCCCACACCCATCTTTCACGGAGCAAGCGCACTATCATGTAGGTCATGGTATCATTAGGTTGAGGAGTAGTAGACGTCGCTTTCAGCAGCAAATAAAACCTTTATAATGATGATTGTTCAACTGCTCAATTCAGGAAGTACTTTCCATCCTAATCGATAGCGATTTACCTTCCTCCAGGCAAAGATCCAATACGCTTTCTGCAGGATCGATAGGATGTGATTTCGAATGGCAAATGATTCAAATTTAGACATCGTTTTTGAACTTCTTCTCTTCTCAGGGGAACGTTCGGCGCGACAAAAAAGGTATTCTGGTAGTGTCAAGCTTTAGCAAATAGAGGTGGTTAGAAAGACATCCAAGCCTTAAAAAGGGCGTCTTCAGTTTCGATTCACTCGCCCAAGTATAAGGAATCAAGAAGTGGATTTTTGCACGGATGTTCCTTAATATAAAAGCATTTGTCCTATGAAAACATTCAAAATCGAATGAGAATAAAAAAGAAAGTCGAATAGGGATAAAAAGGTTCTTGAGATATAGAACCCACTGGCAGTAAGTGCCTGCAAGCCAACATTATCGGTTGAAGCGCATTATCCATTACAGGCGTACCGAAAAGTCACGATCACGTGCCTCTTCTACATCGCCCGCGGTACGTACCGTCTGAGGGGTTCTTGAGGTTCAGGACACGCCTAGAACTGTGCTCGCTAGATAACAGCACATCTATTGACTGTAGATGTACAGAGAAAAACTGATGACTTTCGGTGCCATAACTTATTAGAACATGGTTAATGTGGTTATCTTCACAGTTACTGAAAAGGAGCTTCACATGCACTCAACACTTTCCCCACCCAAGTTCTTTTTTATGGCTTATACCTGTTGCTGGTATCAAGCACATCAAATGTTATGTATTAATAAATAAATAACGAGGGAAAATAAACAAATTGTAGTCTGTAGAGATTTCAAAATTTCAAGATTACAGGTAGGGGCTTGGTTCCACAATGGACTCACTGCATTTCCGCAATTAAACCACTCATGTCATTCATCTGGCGACTTGTCAAAAATAGAAAAAAAATGCTATGAAAGGGCATCCCTTTTGCCCTCTAACCAGCATAGAATTGTAAACTGTGTGATTTACACACGAATCAAATTCGGAATTCCTATGAAAAAGAAACTAGTGAATTACAGTATGCGATAATCAGCAATACCAAACTTTTACTGAAACCGAGAGGCAGGCTCTTCTCACTGCGCATAACACTTTGAGGGGGACCATCGCCAAAGGCAATCAACCAAATTCTCAGGGAAATTTGCCATCAGCGAAGAACATGTACCAACTGGTAAGGTCATAGGTCATAGTATTTTACTATTATTTTCTTCTTCCTACTCCATTCTTTATAACTTCAGTTATACGACTGCAAGATGGAAGAAAAACTTCAGAAAGAAATTGATGGATGCAGTGGAAGAGCTACATTCTCAGAGCAATACGGGCAAAACATTTTAGTGTATGTGAATTCTTCTGCTTTATAGTACGTAATAACCAGTGCCGAGTAGAAATACATATGTAGGGTGGGGTTTGCTGAGTGGTAATTGCCTCACGCCGCCTCACGCCATGCCGATCCTCAGACAAAAAGAGATGCACTTTTCAAAACAACAAAACAAGTTTGTTCAAACAAACTACAATTCTCCCTCAGATACAATGTAGAATTTTCACTGAAATTTTAAAAAGCACCACCAAACTCCTAACACAGTTTCCGTATGGTGAAGATCTTTCTAAGGAAAACTTGGAAGTGGGTAAACGTCTCTTCCCATATAAATATTAGGTGTTAACATAAGTCTTTGCGCTTTTATTTGGATGAATTTTTCCCCACCTATTTGGTACCTATTGAGTACGTGTCATATGCTATTCGAAAGCGCCAATCTTCTGTACATACAAGGTTGTCGGGAAATGATTGAGACACTTCACCAAAGATTCTTACTTGCATCCCTCCTATGTGACCTTTTTCCATGGTATGTGAGTATGTGATACATGTGATACCCTGCCCTCTGAGCATCTACGCCATGGGTAAGCAAGGACATGGCGCGCGCCATTCGTTATATAGACGCGAAAATGGACGAGCAACCAATTCGAGCAATTTTTTTGTACGAGCTCCTATGGAGCACCAATGGAGCTGGGAGGGAGAGGGAGCAACATCATCATGGACGCAGTGTAATCAGGAGCCGTCGGTTCCAACGCTTTCTTTTAGGTGATACGTCTCCTCAAACCCATTTTCCTAATCGGCGACCTCCTGAGCTAAGGGGCAGGGTAAGCTCCACCGAAGTTGCTGGTAAGCAACTTGGTGGGAAATATCAACATTTACAATAGTCAATTTATGGCAACGACCGTCACTGGAGAAAAGAAACATGAATGTATCGAGGCGCACATTTTGCTGGACAAAATGCATCCTCAATTTACTTTGTTGACTCGTCGACAGTAGAAGGAGGAGACACGGACCAAGGTGCCACACCCTACACCATTGTCCGACCTCGCGCTTCCCATCTAACACCTTGTCTGGTGCCATAATCGACTTGATGTTTTCCAATGATGCTGCATGTTACACCAATTTTACATGCAAGAGGCAGACGCCGGGTGGGCGGGCTGGGCACTGGAGATGGGTTTGGGTACTGGGTCTAAGGCGGATATCTCGCTTATTTCTGTCCGCTGAAACATTGGCAGTTGCCTATGGAGTTGACCCGCTATCATAATTTAATGAGCACTCAAGCTCAAAGATTTTGCCTGGACACTGCCTTTAAGCGTTTTAATGTAATACCTGAGAACTGTAACACAGGTAACATTCACAGGATAGTCGTGCAAGAAGCATTGGACAGGGGACAAAAAAACCATGACAGGTATAGAATAACTTTTTTCAATTTCAAAAACACACCTTCTACCCCTTTACTAAGTGAACTCGTATTTCAGTGCTAACTGCTCCAAAACGTAAAGTCAGTTGATTGTTGAAGAGGAAAAATTTTCATCATTGCCAGTCAGAGCGATTAGTGCCAGCTCCAATACCCAGCCAAGACCACTGTGGTTAATTTTTGGAGACAAAAATCGAAGACTTTTTAAAAACATCTTTTCTGATGCTTTCTGTTCTAATATCAAGTGTAGACGTGCGAAGTTGTACTTGAAGGTTTTTTTCTCTACTCCTCAAAAAAAAATAGATCACTTGAACGTTGAGATAAAATTTCGTATCACTGCCATTATAATTGAAAAAGTATAAAAACCTTGGAAAATGAGTACTCTGCAGGTTGATGAGCAGCGGTTTGGTTGTCTAAAGATGACAAAGTTTGGTCCTTTCACTGAATCCTTTCCTTTCGAGGTCTCACATTTTCTTCGCGTAGAGCCCCGACGAGTTCACCGAGGGAGTGTGCCATGATGGTGTGCCATGCTTGAGACTATCCTGTGCTTCTTTCTTATTCTTTTTTCTACGAATAATTTGTTGAACGAATAAAAATAAAAACATCCAATGAGATCAAAAATCTGAAATTATGTGGAATTTCCCGACTGTCTTCAGTGCATGAGCGCTGGCATGGAGCCAGGCAACCGTTGCTCAGTTCACTGCTTTTGAGGTTTCGCAGCTGATAGATGAATGGTTTTGGTAGTGGTTAGTGGTAGTTAGTGGCAGTTTCAAATGCTTCTAAAAAGAGGAGTGCAGCTGCAAAAATATGCTTTGAAGTGGGAGGATAGGAAACTGACTTGGATTTTCATCCTGAGCTCATCGTCCCACTTTTCTGTTCAGGCTCGATCAAGCACGAATGCCCCCTTTGGGTAATAATAATCAAGAGAAGAACGACCGTCTGATTTTTGCGACCGAGATCTGGGCTAGCCCACTTACATACTATGGATTGAAAAATGTTTCGGATTATGACAACAGTCTTCCTACATTTGCAAATGTGAGTTATCAACAGTTCGCAAAAATATGGGATATTCAGAGATATTAAGTTTTTACAAGAGAAATCCACTCCACTGCAAACAGAAGCGCTTTGGAAATTCTCACAAAGTGACTTCTGTCACTCTTTACTGTACAATGGATTGTTGTTTTCAGATGGCAAATGGGAAGACACTACGATTTGGATGTGGTTATAAAGGTGATTGCGGCCCAAACCAGGACATTGTGCATATTTCGTGTATATATAACCTGATGTGGGTTTCCTCAAATGGCGGTTGTAGTCATTCGACGCCCTTCCTAAAAATAAACACCATATTTCGCTGCTAAAAAAAGGTGGAATCACGATTCTTGATACATGACCAAAAAAAAAAAACGGAATCGAATCTTCAATTCGGATGAAATTGTCAAAAACAAGAAAGTCAAAACATTGGAAATCCCGATGTGTAGTACACGATCTCTAAAGACTAGTAGTTATGCACAATACGTATATCTATAGCTACAGAATTTCCCTTTTTTTTTCTTCTACAACTCACTTGAAATTCATTAGATTCAGAGGCGGATACCCACACAGTGTTCTCTACGAGACAGGAAAGATGTGCAAAAAGGATACGGACTGTACAACATACCCAAATTCTAAGTGTGATAAAACAAACCATCTATGCGTCTTCAAAGGAACACCACCACCACCTGGTTTGTTGAACCAGTTTGTCTATCTTCGAACATACTTTCGAAAATTTTATTCATGCCATCAGCAATGAAGAATGAGGGTGTGCAATGAAAAGCCATTTGTTAACTCTCCTCAACTCTAAGCACAAGTATCGAGGCGTTTTCCTATTCTATAGTCATAAGATTTTCAATTTAGGCGGAAGTCCGAACACAATGTGTTCTAACAATAAAGGAATGGGAGATGCAGCAAGAAAAGCAATACTTAATGCCCACAACAAGCGAAGGTTCACCGATGAAATTTCATATGCCTACATCGCTATATTCTTATTTATTTGTTCATTTTAACCTTCCGAAAGTAGAAAAGATAGTTTTAGGAGGTTTTCGGAAACATTTATTTAGCATCTAATAACGATATGGTAACAATAGGTCTGAGACTTACACCACAGAATTCTGACCGCATGCATGTGTGCAGTCACTGTTACAATGACACAAAACAGAACCAAGCGCCAAATCACAATGTCAAAAGGCGGAATTTCTTTGGCATTTCTTCTTTCTGGAAATTCCTCGCCATTTCTCTGGCCTAGAAAGTGCAACTTAGTTGTCTCACAACAGTATGAGCATGATATTTATTTATATATTTACTAATTTAATAATTTATTGTGTAATATATCGTCCCTTATTGCGACCATTCGAGCATGCACACTAACGGAATGAGTTAGCATTAACTTTTCAGAAGTAGACTTGCAAGAGGTCATATACGCAATGGCAAGAAAGCAACCAATAAAAATTTACCAACAGCATCATTCATGCCTAAAATGGTGAGGCATTTAAGGTACTACATTTTAAGCTAATGGCATCATCTGCCGAAGTTTTTGTTTGTGATATGAAGTGTGATACGTGTGAAAGATGACCAGAGTGTCACAGCTTTGTAAGAAGTACAGGAAATTAATACCTCCCGAGGGGAATATCGCAGCACCACCTGCATCTTCATGGACTTCGATACCGTAACTACTCTTGAAACGGTATTTTCGTAATATTGTGGCATTGACGTACGCAACAGAAATTACCCTGGCAAGGGTCTCCAAGACCTTTTAAATTAGGCATTGCCTTCAAGCACACTCTTCTTTGCGAGCGTTTGTTCTGCGGTTTGTCCTCTGACGTGTCGTTGAGGCGGTCGTTCATATAATGCAGCTCGTGTCGTATTACTACCAACGCATACGCAATCGTTTTTATTGTGTTAACAGTGCGGTGCTCTGTCAGTGCTTTACTATTGGACTTTTATTGAGATAACTTGAGATGGTCGAGTAGTACGCGCAAAATCCTGTATTTTATATGCAGAAATACGACATTTGATGCATCCATATAGTAGCGGATATTTCGGTGGGTGATATCTTTCAACATAGGTAGAATTTTTGAAGAATACAAACTACCTTTCAAAAAGTTATTTCATTCATTTTGAGATATATGACTGTGCTACGGAGGCTGAGGCAATTGATTATGCCGATAGCTGCGAACTTACGAAATCAGCACAGAAGGATAGGAAAGGGTTTGGTGAGAACGTGTACGTCTATCCTGCTCCAAATGCTGACCCAGTTGAGGCCTTCGAAGCTGTAAGTAAATTATATCCGTGCTACTGTTCTGAGTGGTTCAACATAAACAGTTCTCACTTGCGCTATAATTCCTAATATAACCAAATGATCGCATTGCTAAGGCAGCCAAAACATGGTGGAATCAGATATTCCTCGATGGTATCAATTGGGAAGTGAAGTATACACAAAGTCTTAAGGACAAGGAAATCGACCAGAAAGGATTCACCCAAGTAAGACAAAGACTTTCAAGCATTTTAACGAAAATTGAATGAAAGCAGCCGACACTCCTTTCAGATGGCTTGGGCAAAAAGTATAAAACTCGGCTGTGGGATACAAACCTGCGGCATGTCATCATTCATTGTATGCCGTTATAGTCCAGCGTAAGTCTCATTCTGAAGGATTATGTTGTTGCTGAACTATTCGAGAAGTACGTATGTGCATATCGTCTTCGGTGTAACGGATAACTGTAACGACAACGCTGGTTTCGCTACATAACCAACATATACGTACTAAAACCAATGCCGCTATCGCTGCAGTGACTGAAAGCGCTATACTGCTTGGAAAGTATAGCAGCAGCCTGTTTTCAATCATGTACTAGAAGGCAAAAACGAACGGGAAAATGTTGAATTCTTCGTGCGCGGGTCATTTTCACGCTTTCTGTGATTGTTTCAGTAGGCTCAAATAGACTAGATATGGTAAAAATCTGTTTCCAGTGGTAACATTCTCAACCAACCCATCTACGAAACTGGCGACGTTTGCTCTGGCTGTAAGGCGGCTTGCAAGGAATCAGATGGACTGTGCAACTTGGCCTGAAGAAAATTGCACAGTTGTTCTTACCCTTGTTCTTACGCACTAGCATGCAATAAATTCTTATAAAGGAGTGTTTTCGACAAATTCTGCATTTTCCATAATTTAATTCTCTGGCAAGTAATAGGTGCTGTGTCAAAACATAGTTTTGCTGAGTACAGAGAAAATCAGGGACTAAAATCTATAAAGAAGGCACCGGTCAAGATTTTGGACGTCTTGTTAACTGCCCAAGGAGAAGCGCAGCGCCAGCATATCCTTACTGTGGAAAATACATGCAACAATTCTTTCTTCTTCATCCACTCTTGCATGTTTTTTTATTCATGAAGAACGGAAACACTCAGTTACTCAGTTACTTTCACCGCTCTTTTATTGACTCTATCTTCCACATTTGTACCCTTGTGGAATCCATTGATCACCGTATGAGTGTTTCTCGGAAGCATGCAATCTATCACTGGATTCTTGTTCAATTCGGTTTATGCCAGCAGTCACAGTGCATCTGCTGGGAAGGCTGGGCTTC
The DNA here is from genome assembly GCA_037903475.1 of Ancylostoma caninum. NCBI lineage: Eukaryota > Metazoa > Nematoda > Chromadorea > Rhabditida > Ancylostomatidae > Ancylostoma > Ancylostoma caninum. The sequence continues at coordinate 101,383 of JBAJFG010000192.1, read as the reverse complement.
TTAAAAAGGATGGAAAGATAAGAGGGTACGATCGAGAAAGCGGGGGTAGCGCGACAGCTGGCAAGATTCGGAGTAGACATCGCGACCTTCGAAAATGACAGGACTAGTCCACATGACAGACCAAGTCAGAGCATTAAAAAAAATCAAAAAATTGGCTCTGCAGGTTGCAAACTGGCTTACCGAGCATACAACTTTTCCCTTCACACAAGTTTTGCCTCATGTTTCAGGGTCCAGCTTGCTCACAGAAGACAGGCACTTAGCCTTTCGCAAGCAAGCTTGGACATAATTCTATTATTGAAACACATAAATTTTGAGCCAATTTTATACCGCTATACTAGTATACAAGTAGTTTCATACGCCATGTCACATTTCATCTCCTAGTATCATATCACATCACTTTTAACCACCTTTTACCAGTTGTAAAACCTACGCTGCAAAGAAAAAATACAAAGAAGCATGGAGGACGAGCTGTTTATCAGGGCTGTCCTATTCGTAATAAGGGGCTACATCTTGCAGAACCGCTGTACTACAGTGTTTCGCTATCATTTCATTTTTGTTATTGATGCAAAAGCAAGCGGATTATCTTTCTATAGAAGAAACCATCTAACGTACATCATTACATAGGAGTATGAGCTATTTGTGAAGTACGCAGGAATGGGTCGTTTTTCTTAGGCGAAAAAATTAGATTAGAGAAGATGTTATAGAGGGTGAGACACTAGTCGTCAACCAGATCATGACGTAATTCTGCACCCTTGTTCCTATGTCGTTTGAAGTCAAATATGTTGAACCTCTAGTATAGTAAGCATCCATCCCTGCTCTCAACTTTCAAACGCTGGGATCCGGGTTACATTCGAAAGCTGTCCTCAACTCTGGATCGTCAACGAACAACCTGTGGTCACAACTTCGGGGGTTCAAATCACCGGAGGCGAACTGCATGCACACGTCCCTCAGCGTCAAGAAATTTGCTGGGAAGCTAATTCCAAGGCAGAACAAAAGCAAGATAACCAGAGAGCTCCTCTACAGAGTACCAAGCCTGAAGTCATTAAGCATAAACAGCCGCGAATCTCGTCGGCTTGTTTTTTCATTTCCTCGCGATTATCTCAAGAGCCACAGAAGAAACAGCTAACCAGAATATTAGCCGATTGACGACCCCGCGCATTTTCGCTTGCACGGCGCGTGGGACCAATACCTCTTTCAAGAGCGCAGCGCTCGCATAGTTTCACGCTCTTGCGATAAGTAAATTGAGACTAAAATAGATAGTTTTGCAAGGATAGTTTGAAATCTAGTTCTAAGAGATTACTGACATTATCGGACAAGAAAGTAGGAGAATCTAAACCCTTTTTACTTGCTTCACGGCCGAAGGAAGTTTGGAAAACGTATTTTGAGCGCTATGAGGAAGTGCCTCGTATACTTGTGTTATGGCTCTAGCCTGACGAATATGGAAGTGAAAGATGTAAGGAACGTGTTCTTGTGTAAAAAATGCTGCTTTTGCAAGGATTGTTTCCATCCACCATAAGAAATACAAAGTAATCCACCTCTATTTCAAAATTCCACCCTTTTCATGGTATTTGTCACAATGAAAAAGAAATCCCTCTTGCTTACTTTGCTTACGTCAAACTGATTTTCGTCCATTGAGGGCGCAGTTCGCAACCATGCCATTTCTCTCTGTATGGCGCGAGTCCACGTTCTTCCGATTTGCCTCCATCACGGGTCTATCCATCGCAGAGGTGGTCTGCCAGTTGGACGTTTAGTTGTCCGCGGGTACCAATGCGAAATTCGCACTGTCCAACGATTGTCCTTCATTCTGGCGACGTGCCCTGCCCACTCTTTCTTCCTCTTGTAAAGTAAATTAACAATTTCGTGGATGGAGCTCATCTCTCTAATTTCTTCGTTCTTCCTATGTTCCATTTTGTTTATTGCAAGCATCTACCTTTCCATTGCCCTCTGTGTTACTTGCAAGCTTCTCTCCTCTGTTTTTTGTCAAGTTCCAAGCTTCACATCTGTAGAGTAACGCAGGTAGCACGTTGCTGTGGAATAAGTGACTGTTAGTCTGTGCTGGTATAGCTTTGCTTTTGAGGAGAACATCAATTTTCGAAAATGCACTCCAATCTGCCTTCCTCAGTTCCGAGAGTTCCAGCCGCAGATTGTTGTCCATCCTAACTGCTTGGCCAAGGTAACATAGTGTTCAACTCGCTCTACCAGCTGATTATTCAGTTCGATTTATAAATCATCACAGTGAGCGTTCTTCATCCACTTGGTCTTTCCAGGATGGCTCTTCAACCCGATACTCTCATTAAAGTGAAATATTTCATTGAGAAGACTTATGTATACCTGCTCGCTACAAGCACACGTCATCGGCAAAGAGTAGCATTTGTAGTGTTTCTCCATCTATTTCAAAACCGCTTTCTCGGCAACTTGTCTCATAACTGATTCCAGGGCACATGTAAATGCTTTCGGAGAGGAGATGTCGCCTTGTTTCACCCCTCTCTTCATGTAGATTTTTAGAGGCCTTCCAAAGAGAGTTATTTCAGTGTAGGATTCCCTAATAGATTCCTGTAGAATGCTCACGTATGCTGCTTTTACTGCTTGACCAGTCATTGCCCTGAGGACAGCATTGTGTTCCACCTAGTCAAATGCCTTCTCGAAGTCTATGAACAAGAGACATAGCGGCAGCTTGTATCCTCTGCATCGTTCCGCTGGTTGCGAGATAGTAAAGATACAGGGAACTCCAAACGGACGCTGTCAAGAGTCAGGATCGCGGCGCGGCTCTCTTGGGCAGAGTCACGGGAGCTCAGCATAGTGGCGCCTGCGTCTCTGCCCAAGAAAGCCGCGCTGCGGTTTTACTCTGATAACTGTGCAGCACGAACGCAGCCCGAACGGCGTAATGGTGCGGTTAGAAACCCTAGCAGCAACGGTTGCCAGTTGCTGCCATTCTCTCCTTGATTGCTGCCGTCCCTCAGCAATTACTGTTGAAGGGCTGACAGATTGAGCAGCAATCGAGGGGAGGATGGCAGCAACTGGCACCGTTGCTGCTAGGGTTTCTAACCGAACCATTACATCGTTCAGGCTGCGTTCGTCCTGCACAGTTATCGGAGTAACTCTTGTCTACGTACGTTCGGAGCTTGCTGTATGTATGGTCGATATTGGCCAAACGAAATTCTGCTTGCTCTCTCGGTATGTTGTCATCGAGTATGCGTTCCATTCGTGCGTAGATGACTCTCATGAAGACTTTGTACAGGTGAGATCGTAATGTTATCGGCCTGTAATTCAGTATGTCTTCTCTGTCCCCTTCTCCCGTATACGGTTCTGCTTTTCGTGCTTCCATTGCTCTTGTACTCCTCCCGTGTTGATGTATTTCATGAACCTGATGCTGAGAGCTTTAGCTAGGACTTCTCAGCCTGCTCTGATTTCTTTTGCTCTTGTTTCATCAGGACCCACAGCTTTGCCAGGTTTCATGTTCCGCACTGCCTTTTCGTTTTCCGCGCTGAGGAGTTCTGGTAGAGACTCACATTGCTCGATAGTAGAATGTTCTTTGTCGAAGCGAACAACCCATTGAAGTACGTTTGACAACTCTCTTCCATTTCTGTCTATATAGTTATTCTTCTGCCGTGCTCATTCAGTAGCGCTGTGGGCATCTTCCGGCACACTTGGACTTCTCTCCATGCCTTCTTCAGACTCGCTCTTCCCTCCGTTGCTTTTCGGAGCCGATCTTTCCTGAAGTTTCCGTAGTCCTCCATCACACTCCTTACACAGAATTTTGTGTTCGAGACCAGTGTTCCCAGAATTTGCCAGCTTCCGTCTATCCGCGAGCATCTGCAGAGTTGCCCCGGTTAGTCTTCTTCTACACTGACCTTCTCTTCTTACGAAAGTAAGGTTTCTGCACATTCGAAGCTTCTCAAGTAAACTTTATTAGTCCTCGTCAATGTCTTCATCGTACGTGCTCCAATCCGTATTTTCCACTGCTCGAGTGAAAAGTACCTCACTGAATTGATGAGGTCTGCGACATTGGCTTACCCTGGCCAATCGTTGGCTTTCTTCGCTAGGACCAACTACAACTTTTGCTCTGAGAAGTCTGTGATCCGAATGTACGCACACTTTAGATTCCGCTATGACAGACACGTCTTTCACGATACTCTTTTTGTCGCAAAGCACGAAGTCGATCTCATTTCTGGTTCTGTCATTCGGCGCACACCATGTCCAGTGCCTACCAGGTCTTTCTGGAAAGGCGTAAAGCTTTGTACATTCAGCAAAATCCACAAGCCTTTGGCCTCTTTCATTTCTAGCTCCATGTCTGAATTTTCTTACCAAGGTCTCGTCGCTGCGTACACTACCCACTTTAGCATTGAAGCCGCCTAGCATAACTGTACATATAAGTGGATTTCTGTCTTAGATGACGATGAAGTTCTTCATATAAGTCTTCAATTTCACCATCACTGGCAGCCGACGTGGGAGCATATACTGCAACGACTTTCATGGTAGATGATTTGCCAACGTTGAGCCTAAATATAGCAATATTATTCAATATAATATAATCAATACGATATAACTTCCACCGAGATTATTCGTCTCGTTACGGACGGAACACGATGAAGCCGACACCGCCAACATCACTCTTCGCAGCACCAAGCATCACTTCGCTATCATCATGCCATTTCACAGACATCTCCTTCCTCGTTCCGCACACTGCTACAATGTCGATCTTGATATTTTGCAGCTCGTCAAGCAAGAAGCTTAGTGCCACTTCGGAGTTCGGAGCCTTACGTTGTATGTTCCAAGGTTCATACCACCGCAGGACTGGAGACCATTCATTTAAAGTACTTTAAAACCATGCTTGCTGTGGCCAAAAATCCGCCGCCTGGTGGCCTTCCTTCTAGCGACGTTTCGTCCGCTCCACTTCACCTGGCCCAAGGGATCCATAGAGGGCGCTTCGGTGGATACTTCGTCCGGGAGTGACGTCATCAGCGCGAGACGGACAACACCGCCTGGCCAATCCCCTCAATCCCCAGCGTCGCGATAAGACGGTCCACCGTGCTGAGGATCCCTCTTAAACCACAGTTATTTGGGTCGATGCTGGGAAGAGTTGTACTCAGTTATCGAAATAGTGCAAAATTTTTGGAAAAATTTGTGATAAAAAGAGCATCACCGATGAGCAGCGCGTCCGTCAATGGGTTAGAGCAAGAAAGGAAGGAAAAAGGAGAGAATGCCCTCTCACGTGGTCATAAAAGTTTGCTTGAAATTGCCCAAATTCAACAGAAGAGAAGTTTTATTTGCGCATACCGCAAGATGGGATTAATCTTCACACCAGCCTGATAGTACAGGGTGCGTCATCAATATTGACGCACTGAAGTTATGCTGTAAAAAGGACAACATCTCGAAAACCACTGCATATCCATATCCAAAATGAAGGTCATGTCTTAACGAATATAAAAAAACCCAATCTTGTTCGAGAGCGCTCTCTTCTTGTTAAAGCAGCCACGAAGATGTCGGTAGACAGAGAAATTCGCTGATGCGCCGCAACTGAAGTTTGTCACTTTTTCTTCCATATTATGGAAAGGGTAAGCTTTAGGAAAACGATACTCTTCTGAGAGTTAGGGCAGGCTTGCTCTCCAAGTATCAGATGAAGACAAGTCCTTGTTCGCAAGTCTTGTCGTGTTCCCTCCAAAGGAATGCATCCATTAGTTAGTAAACTTGTTAGCCGAACACGAGGTTAGTAATACTTTTTACTGGCCAACGTTTCGGCGGCTTCGCCTTCTTCAGGGCCTGAAAGGATCAAACGATGTATGAGAGTAGCCGCACAAACGCCTCTTCAGTCAAACATTAGATCGAGGCCATACTCAAAAAACCAGCAAACCCCTTGGAAGTCGGAATCTCACCTCTGCAAGTCCACCGAACGCTGGTGTTGTCAGTGACGACCGAACGCGTTAGACTTGTCAGTAGAGTGAGACTTTCTGCCACAAGTCATATCTCGGCTTAGATATCACATAATTTGAGATATGGAAGGAGTTCATTGGTTATGGTGGGGCACTCCTCTTTGCGGTTCATTTTTGGATTTTTGGTGTGAATCCAAAACGCTTCAAGAGTTTTGCGTGCGGAAATCTCAGTTTCGAATTCAAGGATTGTGGTTTCTACTTCATAATCGACACCGTCGTGTACTCGCATTCGATGACAACCTAGAGGAGTAGATGTACGAGAACTCGATTTCCCCTCAAGGTGTTCCTTGATTCGAACACAGAGTGGCCGTGCAGTTTCACCAATGTATTCGTCACCGCATTTCCTACATTTGATCATGTATATGACACACGATCTCATGCAGTCACCTTCTCTGCCAAACGGGCAAATTACGCAGTTAGGTGTTATGCAGAGGCGGTCATAAATACGGTTCCGGACTAATTGGTGCTTCAGGTTCCCTGGTGGTATTTCTACGATCGTGACCAAATCTTCCAATTCTGCTCTCCTCAGACAGAGTCGCGTGGCTCTGCTAACATCATCGGAGATGAACGGCATGCAAAACTGGATTTTGTTTTCAATACTCGCCGCCAACTTTGAGATCTTCCCGAAGCATAACCGTTAGAAATTGCAATAGCGGTAGCTAAGCCAAGTGACTCTTGTTTCTCTTCGCTCCCAGAACAGACTCCTGCTGCGGTCTTGAACATGTTGCCAATGATGGCCTTCTTTGTCTGCGTAGGATGAGCAGAGGAACAGTGTACAAGGATGTTCTTGTTACTTGGCTTTCGATACCACTTTGTTCGTAAGTTACGCCCGGAGATGTTGATCTGCACGTTTAAAAATGGGAGCCAGTTCTGCGTCGGTGTTTCCCTCGTCAGCTTTATGTGCTCTGATTGTCGGTTCATCATTTCGAAGAATCTGTCCATTTCATTTTGAGTGGAACAGATAATAAAACAGTCGTCGATGTACCTACAATACAGAAGCGGACGCGCCTCTAGGATAGGAGATTCTATTTTTGCCATGAATGCAATAGCAAGTACTGGTGCAAGACGTTGTCCCATCGCCAAACCTCTACATTGTGCAAAATAATTCCCAGACCATCTGAAAACTGTGCAGCTGAGACACCCACTTAGTAGTGCCATAACATTTGCAATGGATAAACCATGCATATTTATGTTCCTGTGATGTTCAGTGAGAAGCTCAAATACCGCTTGCATGGCTGAATCATTCGAAACATTGGTGTAGAGAGAATTAACGTCGAAGGATTCCATTACACATGTGTTGTCAAAGCGTGCATTACGAAGATGATCTAGAAACATGGTGGTGTTTTTGAGGTGGGCAGGAACGTAGTTTAGAAGTTGCACCAGTATAAGGTTCAAGAACCATGAAATCCTATCGGTGGGGCCGGCAACGCAGCTAATGATTGGTCGCACCTTGTATACTGATGGATCCATAGATGCCAAATCATCAGCAGATATTTTATGCGTTTTGATAAGCAAATAGAGGACGGGGCAGACTGGCATTCCCACCTTCAAACGGCCAATGAATGTTGAACGTAAGTTGGCTGATTTTGCGATTTTGACCCATTCTTTGTTCAGTTTTTGGGATTGTGAAAGGAATTCTTGTGGCGAGGAAGGACGATATAACGTTTCATCTTTTAGATGTTGCTCAGTTATCGCCCTATCTAGTTCTTGCGGAATCACCACGAATTCTCCTCCTTTATCGCTTATCGACAGTCTTATCGACTGCATTTTTATCAGGTCCCGTACTTCCCTCATCCCACATTTTTTTCATTTTTTCCCACATTCGTGGTGATTCCGCAAGAACTAGATAGGGCGATAACTGAGCAACATCTAAAAGATGAAACTTTATATCGTCCTTCCTCGCCACAAGAATTCCTTTCACAATCCCAAAAACTGAACAAAGAATGGGTCAAAATCGCAAAATCAGCCAACTTACGTTCAACATTCATTGGCCGTTTGAAGGTGGGAATGCCAGTCTGCCCCGTCCTCTATTTGCTTATCAAAACGCATAAAATATCTGCTGATGATTTGGCATCTATGGATCCATCAGTATACAAGGTGCGACCAATCATTAGCTGCGTTGCCGGCCCCACCGATAGGATTTCATGGTTCTTGAACCTTATACTGGTGCAACTTCTAAACTACGTTCCTGCCCACCTCAAAAACACCACCATGTTTCTAGATCATCTTCGTAATGCACGCTTTGACAACACATGTGTAATGGAATCCTTCGACGTTAATTCTCTCTACACCAATGTTTCGAATGATTCAGCCATGCAAGCGGTATTTGAGCTTCTCACTGAACATCACAGGAACATAAATATGCATGGTTTATCCATTGCAAATGTTATGGCACTACTAAGTGGGTGTCTCAGCTGCACAGTTTTCAGATGGTCTGGGAATTATTTTGCACAATGTAGAGGTTTGGCGATGGGACAACGTCTTGCACCAGTACTTGCTATTGCATTCATGGCAAAAATAGAATCTCCTATCCTAGAGGCGCGTCCGCTTCTGTATTGTAGGTACATCGACGACTGTTTCATTATCTGTTCCACTCAAAATGAAATGGACAGATTCTTCGAAATGATGAACCGACAATCAGAGCACATAAAGCTGACGAGGGAAACACCGACGCAGAACTGGCTCCCATTTTTAAACGTGCAGATCAACATCTCCGGGCGTAACTTACGAACAAAGTGGTATCGAAAGCCAAGTAACAAGAACATCCTTGTACACTGTTCCTCTGCTCATCCTACGCAGACAAAGAAGGCCATCATTGGCAACATGTTCAAGACCGCAGCAGGAGTCTGTTCTGGGAGCGAAGAGAAACAAGAGTCACTTGGCTTAGCTACCGCTATTGCAATTTCTAACGGTTATGCTTCGGGAAGATCTCAAAGTTGGCGGCGAAGCAATCAAACGCGAAAGGGGCACACCAGTATTGAAAACAAAATCCAGTTTTGCATGCCGTTCATCTCCGATGATGTTAGCAGAGCCACGCGACTCTGTCTGAGGAGAGCAGAATTGGAAGATTTGGTCACGATCGTAGAAATACCACCAGGGAACCTGAAGCACCAATTAGTCCGGAACCGTATTTATGACCGCCTCTGCATAACACCTAACTGCGTAATTTGCCCGTTTGGCAGAGAAGGTGACTGCATGAGATCGTGTGTCATATACATGATCAAATGTAGGAAATGCGGTGACGAATACATTGGTGAAACTGCACGGCCACTCTGTGTTCGAATCAAGGAACACCTTGAGGGGAAATCGAGTTCTCGTACATCTACTCCTCTAGGTTGTCATCGAATGCGAGTACACGACGGTGTCGATTATGAAGTAGAAACCACAATCCTTGAATTCGAAACTGAGATTTCCGCACGCAAAACTCTTGAAGCGTTTTGGATTCACACCAAAAATCCAAAAATGAACCGCAAAGAGGAGTGCCCCACCATAACCAATGAACTCCTTCCATATCTCAAATTATGTGATATCTAAGCCGAGATATGACTTGTGGCAGAAAGTCTCACTCTACTGACAAGTCTAACGCGTTCGGTCGTCACTGACAACACCAGCGTTCGGTGGACTTGCAGAGGTGAGATTCCGACTTCCAAGGGGTTTGCTGGTTTTTTGAGTATGGCCTCGATCTAATGTTTGACTGAAGAGGCGTTTGTGCGGCTACTCTCATACATCGTTTGATCCTTTCAGGCCCTGAAGAAGGCGAAGCCGCCGAAACGTTGGCCAGTAAAAAGTATTACTAACCTCGTGTTCGGCTAACAAGTTTACTAACTGACTACTATGCCGAGGTTCAATGACGACCGGACTTGGGAACTGAATGCATCCATGTTTTACTAGAAAATTTTTTCTTTTCCTCGTTTCTCATCCAAGCAATCTTTTAAGGGCACATTTTCTTACTTATCTTAGTTTTCACCACAAGATGAATTTATAGGTACTTTGGCAGGGCTTGGCTTTTGTGCGAGAGACAAAAGTGGTATGGACCAGTTTCAAAAATCTACTTGAGGGACTTCAATTTGGCAGAGAATAGGCTTCCTGCAGACCCCGTCAAATGTGTTGCCATGCAAACCCCGTCAAATGTATCGCCATGCAAACCTTGCCATTTGTATCGCCAAGCAAACCTCGTCAAATGTATCGTCAACATATTCTCTTGTCAAATGTATCGCCAAACAAACTCTTCACTCATCCTCCCGTAAATCATATTGCCAAGCAGGATTTTATCCCGTAAAATGTATTGCCAAACATATTCTCTTGCCAAATGTATAGCCAATGAACATCAGAGTGATTTTTGTTTTATCATTCTTTGGTTTTCTCTTGGAATAAGGTCCGTCCTTAGCAGCCAAAAAATATGTAAAACCACTACATTTAGCGCATAAATAAGATCTTAGGCTTGAGTCTTCTCTTTGGATGAAATTCCTGAAAGCAAAAAAGTTGCTATTTTGAGTCGGGGCAATAAGTAAGCTATTGCTGATGGGTAGTGTATGTACAAATGTAACACCTGCTGGTTCTGCTTCTTCTCTCTTCACACAGTCTTTCACCATATTTGATAGGCACATACATAGTGAGCAAGAAATGGCACGGATGTTAACAGATAAGTGGTCAATAGTGTTGCATCATACTGAGAAATTTGGTAAACGCTGATAATTGCAAGTGTGCAAGCCTGAAAAATATCCTTACGATTTTTTTTCAATTTGAACGGACCACTACTGTAGACGAATTAGTCGAGTTAGTTGCAAAAATAATGACATTGGACGAGATTCAGAAATCTGCTTGTTGGGACTATGATTGGGCCCTCCATGATCCTAATGCCGAGTGGAGCCTCCCCCACATGGTAATGTACTACAAATCCATCCCACCATGGACGTAGTGGGCTGTTAAAATATAGTGTGCTTCGCCGGGGAACATAATTGTCAAGATATGAGAGGAATAGAGGACGCAAGAAATAGTGTTGTATCAGGGACTATACTTTCACGATAAACCAATCGCACCTCTGCTCTTGTATTCTCTGAATAAACTGGAATACAGTCAAAGGTTCTGTTCAGGAGGGTTTTCACTAGCAGTCTCTAGCGCCTAATCATGCGGACGATCCTTCGCCATGTGCATGTCTGACGCATTTAGTATGAATTTCCTTCAAGGCTGAAACTAGATAGGTCTGGGCATTGGCGGGCTCCAGAGGGAGACTTGAGAGAGGGGAGAGGAGCGTGCCATTGAACAGGTCTAGAAATCCGTTTCAGCCTATTTTGATTCCTTATTTCTGTTATATTATTAGAATTTATTTTGAAGTGTTTTGGTCCAAAGCAACTACTAAATTCCTTTATTTCTGGAATTTTTTCCACTCTGGTTCAGAAATCGAAAGAACCAAGAACTTCTTCTCATCAGCTCCATCCCTCATCCCAACCTCCACGAGGCGTGAGTTGGATTTGTTCTACTATGATACGACGACAGGGACTTGGTGGAGAACGGGAAAGGACACACTACAGAGTGAAACGGAGATTCCAATGATGGTCATGTAGGATCAGGGTCCAACCTTCAACCTTCCTTATTCTTGTGACAGGATTCATGAACGGGATCCCCGGAAAGGTTGTAAGCTTGTAAGCTTCTCACTCAACCAATGGGCAAATTCTTGACCAATAATTCATACCTCGCTATGGCAACAAGGAAGTTTGAGAGAAACGACAGAAAAAAAAACAAGAGAAGCTTGGTGAGTAGCAATGCGGAAGTTTTTTTTTTTGTATTTAGCGAAGAAACCACTGGTTCATACATGATAACCCAACACTCATAGTTTCTGGGAGGAACCGTTGGGTACCCAGCGGGTACCAAGTGGGCTCGTTCGCACGTGTCGCATCACTTGCTGTATATAGCAAGTTTGCCCAGGAATCAGGAAAATCGTTTGTGGATGACAACGATGGTCCAAATGGAATGTGTAGACAAACTAAGAAAAACAGCCCCACAGGCGAAACAAGGCCAGCAAAGAAACTTTCTCATCATGCTATCATCATATAGCCTATGCGATAACCAATCACGCTTACCATCGTTATTTTGCTTCGTTGTCGTTTTATGAACCTCACCTCAGAGATGCGAAACACCAGGAGCGTGACCCCTGCTACTGAAGTACTCGGCATACAATTTTTTTTCGAAATAGCTTCAGCCCCTTAGAGACTTTTCTACGAAGGATGAAATTCTAAAATTAACCTCTATGACTTACTCCTCCTAAAGAAAATGTCGTTATCGTCGCTAATTACTGTTCTTTCAACCTATTCAGCAATTTAATGCGCATTGGAAAACCACGGCGCCTCCACGCACCGCGCTTCACTTTCCGCGCTCCAATCAACGTTAAAGGACGCCGGCCACCGTAATTCATTCATTCCAGAAGGAGTTTCGAGGTCGCCGAGTTTAATGAATTTTAAATGTTCTTTTATCGAGAAGCTGCCATCCTTAGCAATGTTTCAATCTCGTACCTTGTAGTCGTGTACATTCCCGTGGCTCAGCTCTTCTGGAGTGTTTGTCATGAGCATACTACTTGTTTTGAACGAGTTTTTTTTAGAACATCAGTTCGGTGCTCAGCTTGGCAAGATGATGCGCCCTCCGATTATTCTGCTCAAGGAAGGTACTGAAAATAAGCAAGGAAAGCAGCAAATCATCTCCAACATCAATGCTTGCCAGGTGGATTTTTTTTTTCGGAGTTGTTCGACATTTTCGTTTTGCCTTAAAACATTTCAACCTTTCCACTGTTCCTTGTTAAAATTAATTTCGTTGAATGAATTTGACTGCATTCTGAGAATCTGGTATTTCTAAAGCTTGATCATTTCAGGTAGTTGCTGACAGCATCCGAACAACCTTGGGTCCTCGTGGTTTGGACAAATTGATTGTCGACAGTAAAGGTATTCTTCTTCTTTTGCGTATGCTGTGTATTTTCTTCTATCACTCGTTAGTGTTTTAATATAAGTTCACTGCATAATGCTTCTCCCATGATTTCGGCACTTTGCCTCATCCGGTGCCCACAAAATTCCGTGGAGTCCTTCTCTGCTGAAACTTCACCTAGTGGTTATTGGCACTATTCTACATCCGGGGCCTACCGTGGTTTATACTAAAATCGCTTCAGTTACTAGTAAAAGGGAAGGCTATGTGATCCTGTATGGAAGGCACTGGAGCGGAATAGCTATTTGTGATGTTGATAAGGCCTTTTTTTTTTAGTTCATAGACCGAATAGTACAAAATCCATGAAATGCTCCATAGTTCCGTTCATAGGTGCGATAGGGTGGAGCCGGGGGTCTGCGAAGTGAAGGGGGTTTGAAGGGTCTGAGGCCTGTCAGAGGTGCCAAAAGTGAAGGGGTCATGGACCCCGAGGTGGGGGAGGGAGTAGCGGCAGCTTTCTTAGCGCTGGCTGTCACAAAAGGGCGGCGACCGGGAGGGGGGGGGGGGGGCTGGGCTCGTCACATTACAGGTAGTTACGCAAGCTCAGGTATCAGGTACCCCTTCCATCTGCAGCGAAGTGACGGCGGTGGCGCGATGAGTCATCTCCTCGTTGAGGAAAATCTGGCACTAGTTTCAACTATAACTAACTAACTTCAATTAAAAAACACTCGAATTGCTATTACTTCCTAAATGGAAGGGTCCGAGAGATATCAGCACTTCATATCCTACCTCCCGGTGCCCAATACCCTATAATTCTCCCACGGCAACTCTTTCCCTTTTTATCTTAGTGAAAAGTGCCAAAAAACGGCTATTTTTCCCTTATAACTTCCTTATTTGAAACGTGGACATGTTCGTGAAGGGTACGTAGTGACCACTTTTTGTGAAATTACACCTATATCACTCGTCACTTCTTCTGGAAAGTCGTTGTAAGTCGTTCCCGCTAAAGGTGAAGGGTACCGGAGTCGGCCTCTTGAGGATGGCTCCGGTTCTCGCTCTGCGCCCTCCTCCCTCATTGCACTGTCTCGCTTTTGACCGGAGCCAATGTACTGGTTTTGGCTCCATCCCCTCCTGCACAGCGCAGGACAGATTTTTACCCATAATATCATATACGGATCGATAGAGAATTTCTTCTACTTCACTATCATGTCCTGATCGTCTCATTTGGTTTTGTGATTGAAGAGAAATTTGCGAAAAACCTACTGTTTCTCGCTATTTTCGTCGGTCTCAAAAACCTCATCTTGGTTCCCGTAAGATATTCACTACAGGATTTGGAATTGGTTTCACATTATACAGTTTTTCCTCCTCTTCTTCCCAGGACTGTCCCATTTTTGATTCACTCTCTATTATTACTTTTATTAGTCATAGAACTGAAAGTGCCGCGAGAAGTATTGCTTTCGAAAAATGCAAACGGTTCCGCAAGTCTTGACTTATTCTATGCAAATGGGGTGCCTTCTTCATCTCCTAGGTTTCAGCTATCCAAGGATACCCTTCACCCTACGGAAATTTTCACTCACAGCCGTGTTATTCCTAGTTCCTTCAACCCCTTGCAATCCGTTCAATTCAGTACTCTAATTCAAATTTCGTAACCTATCATACATTCGTTCCGGCTGACTCACACCGCACACACATTTATTATAATCCTTCAATAAGTGTTTATTAGCATTCCCTAATAATATGTTTCCGTCTAACTTCCTGATATTGCCTTCTGTTACTTCGTCTTCCCCTCGTTTGCGTCCTTCTTCTCATTTCCTTCATCGTTTCCATCACCCAAAAAAAATAATTTTATTAATTTTTTTCACCGGGGTTTCGTCCTCCCCTTCGTCTAAGTGGAGGGGGTCTGCCGGACCCCTGTCCGAAGTGAAGGGGGCGAGAGCCTTGGCTCCGACTATCGCACATATGGTTCCGTTAATAATCAAAATATAATGTCCGGTGAAACCTGGGGTACTCAAACTGGACATTTCATGTTCATTTTTCCCTATTTCTTGTACCAATCTGCTTGGAAAACCCTGTTTTAATAGTGACGGAGACGCTTCGTAACCGAATTTGTGTTGTAATTTTGATCTAGGCGCTTCAGCTTTCGGCGAAGTTGTTTGTAAGGAATGAAAATCTTCCCACGGAACAGGCTTTCCCAGCAGATTTCATAGTGGCACACTCAAACACATAGGCGCAGCTAGGCAGCTAATAGGTGCAGCTTTAAAGAGCTGGCCCTTTCAGTTTTTTTTTTTGTTGCAAGATTTGTATTGGTGGTCCATATAGGTGGTATTTATGGTTGATGCGCGTCAAATTTGACGCGTCGGCCCGAAATTTCACGGAGTATTCGCGATGTCTCGATGCGGCGAAGATCGAAACGCAGTTTTGTTTGCGCGGCCATCGCGACGGCAAAACTAGGAACGTCCACTTCCTGCCAAGAATTCTCTTCCCCTCTCCATTCTGCATTATATATCACCGCGTCAAATTTGACGCGCATAAACCATAAATAACGCCATGCACTACATTCATACCTGACTAGAATGCTGTCTTCAGTGGTAACATTTCTTCACATAGCCGCTTACAGGTAAAACCACCATTTCAAATGATGGTGCAACTATATTGAAACTACTGGATATTGTTTTTCCTGCTGCCAATGTCATGGTTGATATTGCCAAGTCTCAGGATGCTGAAGTAGGAGATGGAACCACCTCAGGTACCCTTTTATGCAGAATTTGTTTCCAGGGGACTGTGTAGAAACTCGCAAGTTAGGATTCTCAGAAGTAGGATCTGTTATTGGTTGGGTTGCTCATTTTCACCTCTTTTGTTTCTTTTTTCCTGATATGTATTTCGGATATAGTGGTTGTAACTTTTCGGCATATTTTCTTGATGTATTTTAGTCGTTGTCTTGGCTGCTGAGATTCTGAAGCGCATGAAACCTTTCATCGAGGATGGCGTACACCCGCAGCTTCTTATTCGTGCCTTGAGCAAAGCCAGTGAAGAGGTGCCACATTTTATTCTTTTTTAAATGAAACTTTCCTCACAGAGAATGGCGATAGTTACAAATAGTAAATCAATTTGCGTCCAGGCTCTGAAACATCTTTCTGAACTAGCCATCAAAATCGAGGGCGAGAAGGAGTTGCGAGAAATGCTTGTCAAATGTGCGATGACCACGCTGAGCAGCAAACTTGTTAGTCAATTCATTCCTTTGCGTCTGCTTTTTTTTTCTTTGTAGATTTCGACTTCAGTGAGAAACGTCAATGTTTCAGGTCAGCCAAGAGCGTCAGTTCTTTGCTGAAATGGTTGTTGATGCTGTTAACACACTTGATGAATCTCTGCCACTGAATATGATTGGAATTAAGAAAGTTAATGGCGGTAATCTGAATGTCAGTAAAACTTCATGCATCGCACTAGCTTGACATCATACAATTATTTTTGTTTCAGGAATCTCGTCTTGTGAAAGGAGTAGCGTTCCAGAAGGCATTCAGTTACGCGGGATTTGAAATGCAGCCAAAACACTACGAAAACCCTCTCGTGGCTATGCTGAATATCGAGTTGGAGTTGAAGGCCGAGAAAGACAATGCTGAAATGCGCTTGACATCCGTTGCAGATTTCCAGGCGGTAGAGTTTCCAATTTTTTTTTATTCGTGAGCTCATTTCATGATTTCATTTCTTTTATACCTTGCTGGCACTTATTGCGTAACTCATAGCCAGCAAAAACTACATTAGCATAACCTTGTCTTTTTCCTCGGGACATCCTTTCTGCTTCTTCCTCTCTCTCTCCCTCTCTCTCTCTCCTCTCCTTCGAACTCCGGTATGTGGACGCGTTTCTGGGGCTGGCTCGGGACGCGTCGCGGTCCGCCTAGCTAGGGCGGGGGATCTGCTTCTAGAAAGCGCAAGAGTGATGTACTCGTTGAGGACTGCAACTGTGAACTTCATTCCTACAATATTGAATCAGGCAATCATTTATCGTCTATCCGAAACGACGAGTCCGCCCACGCACGCGGGGATCGAGAGGCGGCGCGGCTGGGACGGATGCTGTTGGCTGCCACGTCGTCCACATCACAGCCAAAAGGTCAATACCATGAAGATAACGATGAAACGTCACACGCAGATCAGGAATGATGACGTGGAGCGCTGGCAAACGTGGCAGCTTCTCGATCCCCGCGTGCGTGGGCGGACTCGTCGTTTCGGACAGACTATATGCGTTGCCTTTCAATGAAGTGGACCTCGAAGTCTGTCCAGATAGCGAAGCTTCCCCTAATCAAGCCAAATTCGTGGAACTTTTATGAACATCTCTCAAATATGCATAAAGTTTTTTTTTTCAGGGAGAAGGGCCCCTCCTTGCAGATGTGACAAGGTGCAGACGTGCGCATGCAGGCGAACGGGCTGCAAAATATTCATATCTTTTGTTTCTGAAACAAATGTATGCAAATGGAACCAGATTTCACGACTAACCTTTCAGACGAGACAGTATTAAGGAAGCGATAGGAAGCAACAACAAAATGAGCTCACAAATGTGACTTATAACAGAAACAAGAGAGATTGTCGAAGATCATAGTGTACGTCTGAATCCTAACAACCATCAACTATACTACTATACCACTAACATAGATTCAATCGGAGCTATTCAATGTCGTTTGAATGAAGCTCACAGATATCACTCTTGCGCTCTCTAGGAGCAAATGCCTCGCCCTAACTGGGCGTTCTGCGACGCGGCCGCGCCGCGTCCCGAGCTAGCCCCAGAAACGCGTCCACATACCGGGGAAAATCAAACAGCATCTCTATAGAAAAAAAGCAGGAAGGGGAGTTCCTCTCCTTCCTGCTTTTTTCCTATAGAGATGCTGTTTGATTTTTTCCGAGGTACGTTGATTCCTTGCACAGTATTATCATAATCACTGAAGTAGTGAGGATGCATGTCTCTGTTGCCAAATCGTAATAGTTCTATGTTCTCTAAACATCCTTTCGAAAATCCCGAACCATTGAAATGTTTCTAATAGGAGTGGAAGGAATCTCCTTCTCTCTCCCTTATCGTCTCAGCTCATGATATGTTCTCTTTTCTAAGAAGCTAGACTCATCCTGTTATCCAACAATGTCTTTTTTCTTTCCAAACACTGTGTGACCTATTTTATCATGGACAATCTAGATTTTCTCGCTCACAAGAACTTGAGAATATGTTCGCTTGACTCTCTCACAATTAGTAACTGAAATCAGTTTCACTTGAACATGTTTAGATGTAATGAGTGTCTTTTTGCTCATTTTTTCATAATTGGTTGAATTGCCTTTCTAGAGCACTTTTCTTCTCAATGTTTCTCGTTTGAAGGTTGTTGATGCTGAATGGAATATTCTGTACGATAAGCTGCAGAAGATCCACGATAGTGGCGCAAAGGTTGTACTGTCCAAGTTGCCAATCGGAGATGTCGCTACGCAATGGTTTGCCGACAGGTACACCTACTTGCCGCTTCTTTTAGACGTTCGAGGGTCCAGTGGGTTTTCAACACAAGGACTTGTCTATTCATAGGGATATGTTCTGCGCTGGTCGAATTCCTCAAGAAGATTTGGACCGCGTTATGGCAGCATGTGGAGGTTCTATCCTTACCACAGTCACTCAAATTGACCATTCCGTACTTGGAAAATGCGCCAAGTTCTATGAGCAACAAGTGGGCAGCGAACGGTGAGTTTCTTTGCAGTAGAATTCTTAGGCAGAATTCCGGTTTGTTTATCGTCGCCAAATATACCGTCGGGGTTTATTCCGTATGGAGGAGTGGTGCTAACATCCTTAGATATTTGGAACCAGTCGAGATCTCAGAATATTGTCGTAATTCCATGTGTTACAAAGAATTTGGTCAGTGATTAGAACAAATCACTTTTTGAACATTCTCGTACAGAATGAACAGTGGACAGAAGGTAGTAAGGCAACACTGCTCTTAGAGGTTCTCTTGTTCTGAGTTCCGTGTAGCCTGCTTGAGCGACACAAATAATGAATATTGGATTTTTTTTGACGAGCGTGGTACTAAATGTTCTGGTAAAACACCTCTAAATATCATTTTACACTTCACTTAAGCCTCATCCCACCCCCACCCCCTCACCTTCCATCTTCTTTTCACGAACCGCTTCATTGTTCAGCTACAACTTCTTCGAGGGATGTGCTCGTGCACAGGCATGCACGCTTCTCCTTCGTGGTGGTGCAGAGCAATTCATTGCGGAAACTGAGCGTTCTCTCCATGACGCTATTATGATTGTCCGTCGAGCTAAGAAGAACGATTCTATTGTGGCTGGTACTTGCTAATATCCTTTTCTTCATAATGAAAACATTGTGCTGTGGATTTAAGATTTTGTCATTCGCAAACATGGCTTCAGGTGGTGGTGCCATTGAAATGGAGTTATCGCGTCATCTGCGCGCAAAGGCGAAAACGATTGCTGGGAAGGAGCAGTTCTTCTGGAATGCTTTTGCCCGTAGTTTTGAGGTGAACCGCTAGATTAAGTTGCATTTTGTGCCATTCATCTATTATATTTGTCTTCCTTATAGATAATTCCGCAGCAGTTGTGCTACAATGCTGGTATTGATGCAACTGATATCCTGAATAAGCTGCGTCATCGACATTCTATTGGTACGAAGAGGTGTTTCACATATTTCATGTTGAAAACGGGTTTGATGGCTCATAACCACTGTTTTCCAAGGCGAGATCTGGGCAGGAGTTGATATCCACAAGGAGGAAGTAGGTGACAATCTTGCTGCCTGCATCTGGGAGCCAAGTCTAGTCAAGAAGGTGAGCTTCTCACATCTCGTAAGGTTCAGTAACTTTTGCCGGATAAGCAAGATGTTTTGCTTTTTTCCTTACTTTTATCATTTTCCACACGTTACCTATTTGATAATGATTTCTTGTGTGTAACAAATAGCCGTTGAGTTTACACGCTGGCTTCTTCATAGAAAAAGGGTGCAAACAGAATTCATTTCCTCATAAAGCTTGTTTACTTCTTCATTTGTGGGGATCAAATTCTTCTTTTGCTTTGAATCACAGCTTCACGCTACTGTAGCGTTGACAAGGATGATCGCTTGGAATAGAAAGCATTGTATATCTGCAAGAAGTGCAGCAACGTCCATATTTTAACTCGCTTTGTCATCTATATTTTACTTCCCTTTAACCTGAACTTAGTGAAGATTGGCTTTTATTTTTTAAGATTTTCTTTTATTTTAAGACTATTGTCATTTTCGAACAGTCACCCATACAGCATCATAGCTTTCTTATATGCTGAGCGAGCTTTATTCGAAGAACTTGTTCGGTGTCTGTTCTGCGATTTTTTCAATGGAAATGCTTTGTCAGGAGTGGTATTTCCACCTCGTAATCAGCAGTACAACTGAGGAAGTAATCTGATTACCCAATTTTGTTCTTTTTGTGTTTCAGAATGCTATTATCGCTGCAACAGAAGCAGTATGCCTTGTCCTGTCGATTGACCAGACAGTGAAGAACGTGCGAACTCCATCGGGTGGACAAATGCCAGGACTGCCAGGAATGCAATAAGCACTTTGAAAGTTCGAACGCATGCTTATGATCTGCTCTTCTTTCGTTCAGATAATACACATCTATGCACCTCTGTTGAGTCTTCATCATTGATCTTGAGTTTCAATAAGTTTTGGGGTGAATTGTTCGTAGCGTTTTCTATAGCACAGCCCCTCTCCCGAGAGAATGCCCTCTTGTTTCCTTGTCATTACTGACGAGATCGCCCATTTCCGCGCAATGTTATTTTGTTAACGCCTTGTTTGTTGTTCGCATAAACATGTGGTACGGCTTGTTTACTGGAAATTAAATGAATCGACTTTGCAATCAGCGCCACTGTCAGTGAAATGTCTCTAACACGCTTTCTGTATACCAAAGGTGGCTTCGGGTTTCGGAACTTTTTCTAGGTTGTTAATAAGAGGAGATCCTTCAAAGTGGGTATTAATTAGCTGATCAGGTTTCTTCCCTTTGATGAGAGTGAAAAAAAGGCTTTCTTGATCACTTTTTATTGCGAATGTACGAGTTTTTATACACTCCCTTTCCAATAGGGGATAGTATTTCCAATACTAAGCGTAAAAAGCTGGTACTGACGCTCAGTAGAATCAGTACTTATTTTACATAGAGGTTTGGTAATAAATGAAAGGCACAAATAAGCATAGAGGTGCGAGACTCGACTCTATTTGAACACCGGAAGTGGTTGGATAGGGAGGGAAACACTTGGACTGTTGCATTATTTCTCGTTATGTTCGGTCTTAAATTCACCTGCAACCCGAGATGGGATCGGATAGATTTGGAAACAACCTACCTTCTACAAAAAGAGGCGAGAACATTGTACTGATGATTTCTCTACAGTGCAGCATCGAGGGGTTAGCCATTCCAAAGCACGGAAGTTGAACACTTGGATCATAGCGTTAGCTTCGTACCTCTAGACAAGTTGCCACGAAGCGATCAGTTGTTGCCTCTTGATTTGTACACGTTTTCCAATATTGAAGCTTCTTTACCCTTTTTCTTCTCCTGTTTTTCAAGGAACCTTCCGAAATGTCAGTTATGTGTGTGGGGCGTTATACTTGGTGTGGGCGGAGCTGACGGGCTGCAATTGGACAATTAGGTGAACCGACCAGTCGTAGAGCTTGGCGGCACGCCCTTTCCAGGTATAACGCAACACATCCATCAGTTATGGAATCTTGAATATTTTCGCAAATACCGGGTTGATGATAAACATACTGAAAAAATCCCGGTTACACCGAAATATCGTCAAAAACTGCGAATGCACTAGCTTCAACGGGTCAGAGCTGCTATTCCTGTCATACTGAGAGATTTTCGCTTGCAGCAGGTATTACACGAGGTTTCATTACCGATCCCAGAGAGGTGGAGGTGGAGGAAAAAAGTCTTCCCCAGAAAGGGAAATCGGACTGTCGACATTTCAATGGATACAGTGACTAAAAACTAATCTTAAGTTTGAATGATTATGTATACCAGTGGACGCAGAAAGTGGGCGGGAGGGGGGGGGGGAGGGCGTTGGAAAGAAGTGGGGTGTCCGCCGTTCTGGAGACCCAGACGAAAAATAGAATTTAAAAAACCTCGATAACAATAAATAATTAATAAAAATTATATTAAAGAATAATATTAAAAATAAACAAGTAAAAATAAACCAATAGAAGATTTTTATATGTATTTCACTCATAAAGTAATTTCAAAAATTTACCGACCCATTCTCAGGGGGGGGGCGCCCCCCGCGTCCGCCACTGATGTATATGTACCTATAGGACTGTGGCAAGAATAAGCTCCTACATAAGTTTTACCTATTTCTTAAAGTTATTTTGAAGGATGTGTCGACTTTCTTACAAGGGTGAGGTATGGAAGACAGATGAGAAATGTACAGTAGATTCCTCCCTTGAGATCTTCGACCTTAAAAGCCTCTTGAGGGAACAGGCTGACGACCTACTCAATACTTATGCAACGAAGTATGTAGTACATATATCAAATATTTATTATAAACACCAATACAATCTAGGTATATTCACTTAAATGAAAATCCAATTAAGTGAAGGTTGTGACTTCGCGAAACACCTGGCAGGGCACACACGAAATACGTACGGATCAATAACTGAACAGCGAGCAATAACTGGTTGATTTTAGAGAGCTATGCCGATCGATAAGCATTAAAAAAAAGAGGTGTAATTGAGTCTTGGTAGTGGGAAGTGATGAGTCACTGCTTCCCTCGTGGAAGGAGGAACGTTGAATAAAGCTGGGACAGGTGTTTACAAAGAGGGAGATGGGAGTCTAACACGGACATATAAGGCGATTTTTCTGAGGCAAAGGCGAGAAAGCATCGTGTGAATTAAAACGGTTACCATATTTGGGGAAAACATGGTGGACGAGTTTGCTGGTTAAGGAATTTAAGGGTTTCTCATGGATTCTGAGAAATATATTCCTTTTCAGGTTAATAGGAAAATTGGCGAAATTTCTCAGTAAAATGTTAGGGGTACACAATGAAAAGTGCAGTGTGAGAAGGGCAATTTAAACCAGATGCGTGCGTTAGTCGCGCGTCAGACACATGCACTAATTCGCGAAGATTTTCCCGTGGAGGCTCGTGAACGCGCGGACTGCACCATGAACGAGTCGAATGCGTGCGTCTCATCTGCGTCCGAGCTGCGTCAGCGTTCCGTCAGAGGTTGTCCTTCACAATACAGCTGCATGCGCTGCGAATTCACGCATCTAGCATAAATTGCACTAAAGGCACTCTGTGGGCGTGGCCAACCAATCACAGTTATCCGTTGGTAGTTCCCCCATTGTTTCACCGGGAATTCGGAACTGGTAAAATGTGCATGGTCATTCGGGTTAGTTTAGGCAAGTTCCTCAAATTGCCTGGTTTTGTGGGAATTTAGTATTTTTGAGGAAAAAACTCCTGAAAAAATAATTTTAGCTGAATTTAGCAGTTGATAGGCTCAACCAATGGGTTTTTTGCACAGGTCTTTGTAGCTGAGGTGCCTATCATGGCTGACCGGTGATTTCTAAACGTTAATTACTCTTCAGTAAGGAGATAAAAGAGCAACCAGCTTATTTGTAACTGCACAAAAACTGCTGAAACAATGAGCTGTCAAAGCACATTTCTGTCGAGCTACTATAATTCTTTCAGAACCGAGTTGGCAACTTATAGGCCGAATTATTTGATTTTCGCACAAATTTTTGAGAAAGAAAACCTAGAAAATGTTCAAAACCACTAGCAGTAAGGCGATAAAAGGAAAACTCGTCCGACTTGTCCACCCAATTTTCGCCAAATTGGTACACAGTTAGCCATGGCAGATCGTAACACATTAATTTGGATGGTCCAAATATGAGAATTACTCTTTATATATACATTACAGTAACCAAACGTTAGCAATTGAATGAGAGTGAACGGGTACGGGATAAATACGAGGCAAGGATCTGGGGGTTGTGGTTCTGGGTGGGTGAAAAGCACGGCAGTGTGTGAGTATCGAAAAATGCGTGCTGGTATTGTTGGCGGTAATCACCTCGTGCCAGACCTCAGCGGTAGCTTGGCGCGCGCGGCCCTAGCGATGATGAGAAAATTCAGCTCTACTTGACGTCTAGTGCACTACGGCTAAGCTATGTCGAGGTGACGTTCACCGCATCGTTACTAGTTGTTGGCAACTAGAAGTTTTTGTCACCGGCTAGTCGCTGTTCCTCGGCGTTTCGGTAGTTTCGCCTGAAATGTGTTGTTTATGGCAGTTGTCTGGGGAACTGACACGAGTGTGACTTACTCTCTTTCGGCTACATGGTAGTGATCGGCTTTGTATCGTTTCCAAGCATGACATGAGTAAATAATAATGAAGAGAAGTAGTAAGATAATCAATATGATTATCAGAGGTAGTAGCCAGCCGTAATCTCCTGAAATTCAACGTGGAATTAGCTTAATTTTCGATTTTAGTGATACTCTCGCTTAACTTTTCCACTTATTGGTATACTCCAATCTCGAGATGTTTCCATTTATTTTTTCAACTTATTAATTTATTTATTGCAAGAGACTCAGAGTACACTTCCGAACAGGACAAAATAGACGCGTAACATAGCAACAAGCCAAAAATATATGGAGTTTTCGTACGAAGTGGTTGAAATAGACACTGTTTGGATCGAAACCAGAATAAAAGAATGACTTTTTCTTCTTAAAATTGTTCTCTCCACCCATGTACCTTTGAGTTTATAGAAGTGAGTTCACCATCCACAGCTTTCAGCGTTTGAAATTGACCTCAATCAGTACCAATTATTTCTAGGATGGAAAATCAACCCGTCGTTGAAGAGAAAACCAGCATGTAAATCAGTGCTGAAGTCTAATACCGAATTCATGATTAATCCAGCAGGTTCCAATAATGCCCAAATTACTGCTTGTCTCTTTTTCTGTCGTTTCTCTTCTTCTTTCACTTTCTCCTTGTTGTATTCGAAACGTTTTCTAAATCTATTACCTATTGAATGCTGAATATTATGGGCCCAAAAGAACGAAGAAAGGAATTGTAAAGGGCTTCAGTGTGCGAATTTAATGGAACGAGGACCAGTTCACGTAGAATCTACAACTGCGAAATTGTCCATCTACGAGGTGAACAAAAAATAAATTAATGTTGGTTTTACTGAGGGAGCTGCAACTTTTCGAGGCTTATTGAATGTCAGTAAGCCTACCTATGTTATTGAAGCAGTCAGTAAACTCCCCCAGGCAGTGATGTATCCCAAAAAAGTATGGGAACACCACAGCCCCAAAGAAACGCGTTTTCGTGAAAGCTCTTCATTCCATGGTTAAGGTCTGTTAGTGAATGTTCTAGCTACTAAGGCCCACCTTTCATAACTATCAAGAGTTCCAAAAAGGGGTAAAAATGAGGAAAAAACACAACAGTACTGAAAGAGAAATCCAATATGTACGTCGTGGTTGATTCGTCAGAGTTGTATGGCTAGGAAAATCCAAAAAAAAAACCAAGATAGAGCCGTTTTGTTTTGAGTCTTTGAAAAGCATTCAACCTGATTAGAAGCAAAACCAGCATAGAAGCTTTCTTCTTGTACGGACTATTTCATTTTTTCCTTTTTATTCTTCACTATTTTCTAACTTGATACTTACTATTTGCTATCCATAGTTCTGATATTCTATTCGATTTGGGAACTCGGTGTGAAAAGAACAGTGAAGAGTTTTAACGAGTTCCCAACCTATTTTCACCTTTTCGTTTCCACACAGTCTTCGCATAACGAGGACAGAAATAAGGAATGGCTGTTTAGCCTGTTCACTACTCACCACTAATTTTCAATTCTCGATCGACTTTCACCTCAAACTCTTGTTCGGGTCCATCGACGTAGATTGGAAACTGGTTTGATGCTACGCATCTGAAATTCCGTAAATTCTTCTGGAGCGTTTCTTTACTATCCAAAGAACTTTCGAGAATCTTCGGATTGTTCCGACGTAAGAGAACACAAAACATGGATAGAATTACATTTACACAGCGGTAAACAGCTTAGGTATTCAAGGAACACGAAGAATGTTGTTCAAAACTTAAAAGAAATCTCTAGAAAAAATTTGTTAAACCAGCTAACCTGTACATTCCAACGTCTTCATCTTCTAGACCACTGATTTCGAGGGTGTTTTTATGCAGGGCAACTTTCGCTGAAGCTTCTGAAAAATCCTCAAATTAATGCATTCCTCAAGATGGGTTTCAGAAGACTATGTTTCCCAGCTGGGACCGTAAGCGTGTTTTGGGAGGAATGTACCCCCATAAACTAGTTTTCCTTACCAAGCGGTATCCCATCCTTGTACCAAACAACGTTAGGATGAGGATAAGCGTGGATCGGACAAACGATACGGGCAGTGGAATCTTTGGCAAACGATAATGGTGGAGCGATGACGAGGGTGGGATCCGAAGGCGAGACTGTCATTGTCTCGGACGAGTTCGTATGCACCACCGGACGAGCTGGAACGTGTTGAAATTTGGGAAGATTGTAATATGCAGTAACAACTGAACTGTTGGTAACTTACAATAAGCAAACATGTTGCCGAACACCAGCTCCCCATCTTCAATTCGAATTTCGCAGCGGTATTTGCCAGAATCGGCAGCCGATGCGTCGCCAAAGACAAGCCTAGCCCGTCGGTTATCCGGATCTATCTGTGCCTGGAAAGACACGAGAAAATATCAGCCAAAACTATGGTGAACGTTTAATTTTTTAGATGGATTTATGCTGTAGGAACACTGTGCAAATAAGAGCGGCTGGAAAGCAGAGTAAGTAGTGCATTGAAATTGTTTTCAAATTTTATTTTTCTACAAAAACCCCGCTCTTTGGAAACAACGCCGTATTTTCTTCGTTTCACGTTCGTTAGCTACAGATTCTTCTTTAAAGGCAGCACCCACGGAAATTTCCATGTCTGAGGTTTTGATCGTTTTCAAACCTTAGCAATAGCTCTGACAATTCGACGAAGAAAATAGCGCGGAAAACTCAACCGTTTCTACGATATAATTAGTCAGATGTCCAAGATCCTGGATTAGCAGGATCAGCGTGGGGTCGTTCGATCGAGTTGTGGCGGCAGCAGGTCGTCGCTGCCAGCTGATTTGGTGGGCAAACATTTCTTTTCATGGTATTAGAAGGCTATATGTTAGTCCTTTGCTTTCCTTTTTTGCACCTTATAGCACAATGAATTTTTCTACTTGTTGTTTTGCAAGAAACCTTCTTCTTGAGTTACTTATGTGGCCGATTCCACCAATGTCCCATTTTCGAATTTTTGCATGGTTCTGAAATCGTTTTACAACTCGACTGTATTTCTGCTACACCTTGGTTGGTCATACGATCCTTTTCGATGTTTGTTTTCTTCCATAAACTCCAGAAACGCTGCAAAACATGTCCAAAAACCTCTTTCGCCCGCAAAACAGCTGACAAGAAAGGCAGCGGTATAGACTTTTTTGGATCGGTCCACATCAAACAGACCGCGCAACTCGGCCCAACCTACTCGAAAGCGGTGAGCTAAGCGGTTCAGAAAACAGGAATTTCGACGGTTTCGAATGTTTTTAGCATTGTAATAATGTTAAGCGATCGGAGCGACCCGATTTCCCCAAATTGTACCGAAATCTCGAGCTCGAAAATTTCCGTGGGTGCTGCCTTTAATGCAAATGGCACGAAAACATTTCCTTATGAACGATTACTAGAGTATGTCATCAAGATTTTCCTGGAAAATGCACCCTCATCCCAATACATCACATTACAAGCACTGCACTAAACATACATATACGAATACGTTGCGTTGGTGCTTTGTTTCCATTTTTTCTATGTGTCAGTATATAGCTGCATTTACACGCACCTATTCACCAATGAAAGAGAAACTAATGCATTTATTCGATCTAATTGTGTAATAAAAACGATGCATATCCTCATTCTACTCCGATAAATTTGACTAGTTTTGAATGCAGCAGCACTGTCCGTCTTCGACTGGTGCGAGCTAAGTTTCTTTTACCATAGCTCATTTGAAATCGATTCGTATAAAATTACTAGTTCGTATTGAACACAAAATAGATGGAATTTCCCGAATGTTCTGTCATCCCCGCAAGCGTTGGCAAACTCAACGAAGTTTCTCCAAATTTCGCGACATGTTTACCAGTTGTTTAACCCTAGGTATGGATCAGCGAGGATTTGGAGAGATAGAGAACTGCATGGAACTCAAACCAGGAAGATGCGATGGTTGTAAGTTTCCCTCAGGGATTGGTAAACAGTAGTATCCAAAGGGACAAAGGTGATTTCGGCATCATGAGTCGGTGCCGAGCAGTTATAGCACCTTCAGAGACTACAAGGCAAGCAAGGACGGAACCTTAAAGGCAGCACCCACGGAAATTTTTATACCTGAGGTTATGATTCTTTTTGAACCTTAGCAATAGTTCTAACAATTTGGCGAAGAAAGTAGCGCGGAAAACTCAACCGTTTCTGAGATATAATTAGTGGAACGTCCAAGATCCTGGATCAGCAGGATCAGCGTGGGGTCCTTCGATCGAGTTGTGGCGGCTACGGATCGTTGCTGCCAGCTGATTTGGTGGTTACCCATTTTTCTTGTTATTTCAAAGCTATTTCGTGTTCCTTCTCTTTCCTTTTTTGCATTACTTAGCACGATTAATTTTTTTACTTGTTAATTCACAAAAAAATGTGCTTGTTTAGTTAGTTGTATGGTTGATCTTCGCCAGTGTCGCGTCTTCGAATTTTTTCACTGCTCAGAGTTTGTCTTAGAATTCATCCGTGGATGCTGCCTTTAAGCAACGTCCTCACCCCATCCCCACGGTGGAAAGCCTTAGAAACAATTCTATTGTATCTTTGCTGGTAATTTCGTGTCTCAGAGGTTGTAATATGAGCATGATTTATTGTTCTAGCACTTGAACTACACGTCGTTTTCAGAGGGCAGAAATTGGTTCGAGGTGACAATAATTTATGTACCTATGAGGCGTAGAAGTAACCAGGTTCTATGAAGAGTGGACCTAGAACTTTATTTTTCTCATTTGTTCGAAACCATGACTCACCTCTAGAGCTTTCCTGTCCTTTGTTCGCACGAAGCGCGCCCAGGCGATCGGTTGAATCTCGCCATCTTTTCTAGCTTGGCACCTGAAATCAAATGGGATTCATGAAACTCATTCGAAAAGTGTGGGGAATTATGTAAATTGTGTAATTACGTAAAGATCTATTTTTACATAGTGGTCGCTGGACGCATTTTTTCTTTTTCTTTTCTCAAAAAAAAAGCTCGAGCTCGCCGAACCCCAAACAGCAGCCGACAAAAACAATGTGTTCTGTTCAACAACAGCGGGCGTAGGATGTCAGCACTTCCAGCTTTCGCTAAAGTACAATCCGAACATGATGGACAAGTCGGCGCTAAAGGGAAATGGAGTTTTGGAGAAAAGAAAAGAGAACGGAAAACTCTCGTAAATCGGAAACACAGGCGGGCTCACAAAGCGATCACATGACAACAATGCGGAACAGGTAGACGCCGTTGAACAGCGAAATTTTAAAAAAAGCAAGATTTTTTCTCGAGATTTTGAAGGCTTAAATTCGTGGAAAGTAGATAGAATCTAGGAACTTCCAGGAACATTTGAAACAGAGAGAAAAAGAAATGATCCGGAAGCATAAAGTATGAGGAGATCTCAGGAAAAGAATGGAAAGGTCAGCCCCCCCCCACTACCGAATAGCCCTCTCTACCATTTCACCCTTTTTCTTTGCTCGTTTGGTTTTCCAGTCAATTGGCACTTCAATTCACTTGAAATATTGCTAGGCTATAGAATTTCCTCTCTCTAATTATAGCCCCAATGAGAACGCCCCAAGAGCCGAGGCAAATCTCAATATTGCAAAGGAAAAAACACTCGGAAAATTTTTTTCTTTCGAAAATAGATACTTCTGCAAGTTTATAGGGACACCTAAGACAAGTTCACGCTATTGCGCTATTATAGACAAACGTTCCCGGGACTTTGAGTTAACAAAACAAAGAACACTAGCTTCGAAGGACTTGAAATAAATGTTATCCGCTCAACTCCTACTCCGCTATGTGGAACTAATTCTTTTCCACCCATCTGATTCTCCATGGTGAAGTGACATGGTGAAGTAAAGCCTCCCCCACTACAACTGTTCTTCCTGGTAATCCGAAAATTCAGACAAGATGCCCACGGACAAGGCCTGTTGTTGCCTTGCCGACCGCTGCTTTTTTTTGCAATTTTTTTCTTAAACAGACAGGCGCTCCAAGCTATGAGCACTTGTTGTTTTCCAGAAAAAGTGACAGGTCGTTAGACCGTCATTAGAGGGAGGTCGTGAACTTCTCACCTAAACTGCAGTAAAATGCCAACAGTGCCATCTACACATTTACAACCAGATGTCTGTGTGTGGTTTGGGATTTTCAGGAAGAATTTTCAGCGAAGTTGAACACTAGAAGAATAACGTCCAAAGTTCTTCTTGATGAAAGTTTTTACAATTGGCTGCTTCTGATAAACACCAGTTTCCATGAAGTTCTATGCAACCATAACCGTGTTTGTTTCCAACCGAAAACCTAAAAATTATGTGAGGATTGCAGTGGATTTCAGTGCAATTCTTCCCAGAACGGGAATTTTCCCGGTGTCCGAATGCATCATTGAAATTACTCAAGGTAATCGTGTTCAAACCCAACAAATTTACCAAATGAAGAAAGAAATCTATGCCAAGTCGCTTAAGTTGCTATTTTGCTTTTTAGTCTGAACTTTTCAACTTCGTACACGCTTCTAGTCGCAAATAGGAGCTAATTCACCCTTCATCTGTAGCGACTGTCCTTCTCCAAAAAAAAAACTACCATATTTACATCTCAGCTTCACAGCATATCCCATCACTGGGATGTATTTTGCATTGTAAAACGACTTATTTGAGAAAAAAATCTATTCAAATTCATATCTGCTCATACAACTCCATACATGCATAATATAAAATGAAGGCAAAAACTCACCACAGGTCGGATGTAGGAGCCTTGATCGGATTCTCGTCGGTGGACAAGACTCCTTCGCCTCGAATTACAACGGCCAAGTTGCCTAGTGCAACAGTGTGGGCCGAGATCGAAAGCACAACAGTAACCAGTAATGCTGGAAAAAAGACGACATTATCTAATTTTTTTTCAGAAAAAATAGCAGTTTTCTTCAGGATGTTTTGCTCGAACTTTCAAAGTCCCAGTAGTCTGCTCAGTGTTGTGTAAACAAGCCTCTGAATTAATTAGCGAAGATAAGGTGATAAGGGGTAGCCTGGTTCATGAATTCTCATTCCCGATAGCTGTAAACTTCCCTAGCCTTCATTCCCCCCCCCCCTGAATATCTCTGGGATTCAGAAGGATGTACAGCTCCGAACATGGTCTCCTTCAGCAAAATAATTCAATTCCGGATATTTGAACGTTTCAAGTATCCAGGTAAACTCACTGAGTAAGAACTGCAGCAGCATCATGCGCAACAAGTCAACCCACTGGGCACATCAGCTAAGCAACGGTCGTCTGGAAACATGTGAAGATTTTTGCGGACGACGACGACCAGAACCGGAGAATTGCACGGAAAAACAACAAAACGAACACAAATCCACGGTGAATGCGATGGAAATGAGAGGCGAGAACAGGAAAGTGCGACGGACAGCCAAAGTACTAGCGGCTACAGTGAAGAGCGCAAATACGATAAGAAACACGCTAAGGAGACGAGCGAGGATATTCATAGGTGTGCTTGTGCTTGGATGGCGGGCTGGTGATTCATATTTGGGAAAAAAACAAGGATTGGGGAAGAACTATAACGCTATGGATCGGTGAATTAATTTTTAACGCTGCTTCATGGATGAAGTAACGGATTAACGATTTGACAGAATTCAAAATTTGATAAATGTAGAGCTCTATAAAGGTAATAACAAGTTCTAAATAGAGTAAGAATCAGGACTGTGAATTATAATAATAGGAACTGACGTAATAACGAGTAACGACTTCTTTAAGGGCTGATTAACGGATTAACGAACTGAAGACATTTGAAATTCCACTAATCTTCAACATAATAGAAGTAATAGGCTAGACATAGGTCAAGAATGGCGCAAAGATTAGAGCTGCGGATTATACCATAACGAACTGACGCAATGACTTGCAAGAGTGCGTTAATGATGAATTAACGAAATAATGACTTAACGGGATTCAAAATTCGATTGATAGAAAGACGTATAAAGCAGCAAAAAGGCGTGAAAAAACACAGAATGGGTAAGATGCACTAAAAAGAGAAAGAGATATATTGAAGAAATATAGCGGTCACTTAGTGGCGGACGCAGGGAAGGCGGATGCGTAAGGCCCCCAAGATAGGTCGCCTAGTTTTTGAAATGACTTTATAAAATAGATGAAAATATTGGGAGCTTATCTTCATTGTTCATTTTTATTACTGTTTTTAAAACATTTATTATTAATTACTTAATACTAAAATTAATATTTCTAGTAGTGGCAACTCAGCCACTTCGCGGACCCACGGCCGAGTTGCCACTTTTTTCCACGCCTCCCCCCCCCCTTGTGTAGCAACTCCTGGGTCCGGCACTGCGGCCACCATAGTCCTCGGAAAGTATAGTACCTAGCTAACAATGAACGCCGGCGACTTCATTTTTAATGCGTAATGATTGGAGCAGTCCCAAACTGTCATTTGCCAGCAAACGATCAATACGTATTAAAAATGAAGTATCAGCAGCGACGGACACTATACCTACAGCATAAGGACAAATGAGGCTCCATTTCTGGATCCTTGAAATCAGGAGTAGGAGAAGGTTGAGGTAACAGTTGCGTTGTGAAAAAATAATCATCTTGGCATCCAAGCAATATGTCAGTAAATTCCATGAGGGAAATTCAGAATAATAAGTAGAATCATTGCAGCACAACGTCATTTTTCTAGTTTTTTTTTTTGTTAGGGAAGCGCATTGAAACCAGAAAGTAGAAATTTTAGACGAGATGGCAAGAAGTGTTCAGGATAGGCAGTAGATCAACATTTAGTACACTCTCCAATTTTAAATATACAAGGATTTTTAGTGGAGATTTTGAAACCTAGTACATTGTGGTCCTGCTTGTGAGCTTCGATTCTACCACTGACTTGGCAAGATTTCATAAAAGTGCTCTGCTTCGATATTTTATCGATTTCTATTACTTTACAGGTACCTAGCAATACAAAAGCAGAACCACTAGATGTTTCAGACTTTTTTGAGCGTACATAGTTCCACATAGAAACGATAGGTAAACAAATGGAATGTGAGAATTCCCAGAACAGTTCGCAACGTGTCATTGTAATGATGCCTAAGAAATTTTTGTGCAAACGAAACTCGTTTCCAAACACCATACTGAAGCAGCAGGGTGTTATCAAAAGTAAATATTTGGGGGAAACCACAATCAATCGGCGACGGCGCCTCGAAAGTTTTAAAATGTTCCGAAGGAACGATCGTTAACAGTACTTGACAGGAAAGGAAAAAGATCTTGGAAGAGGAAATGATGCCACAAATACGGCTTAGAGCAGAAAACGCTGAGTAATGGGATCGAAATCATTTACCCATAGTCCTCCATTTCTCAGTGTTGGAAGGTCGTCGCGATCATCGCCCCAAATGTGGCGAGAAGTTGTGCAGGCAGCTGATCCCACGCCATGACACTTCACTACGGGTCTCAATTGCATTTAAATTTTTTAAACATTATGTAAATAATCGATTACACCTGCGAAAATTGGCACAAAAGAAAAATAAAGAGCTATTCGTTGCTTTTGTTCCACACCGTTTTCTAGGAGAAAAGAAAGGATGGGGATTGTTCTGATATCCAGGATTATGACGACAATTTCCAGGAAATGAATCTCGTTTTGTACAATGAAAATATCTCACATTACAAGAAAGAATAAAAAATGGTCGCAACAATAATAGCATTCTGAAGCGTTGTAAACACTCAGAATGGCTACTTAACTATCCAAGGGAACCATTTTTTGAAGCAGAAGATGGAGTGTCAACATCAGTGGATCAACTGCGTTTCTCAGCCTTGAAGAAGAAGTGAAGCAAAACGGCATGTTCCAAATTTTTGCAAGAATGCCGTTTGGGTGGGAAACCGAACCAACGGCACAGTCGCAGAAATCGCCAATGGATTTTACTCATTGGTAGGAGTCTGTAAGATGAACAGGCATGAAGAAAACGAATAATCGGTCAATGAGAGCTTATGATAAAAATACAAAATTAAGATATAGAATTGAACCCAAAAGATGTTTAGAAGAGAGCAAGTACACCTCACTGGTTCAACACAATAAATTAGTCAGTCATGCAACAAAGTCAAGTCCTAGTTCATTTCCTTTTCTTTCACTGCTTAGTCTGTCACAAGTTGCTCTGATAATTTGCTTTAAGGTTCATCGATTCTCATTTACTGGCAGTATCTGTAACAATCGGTACACCACTTTTGGTGTAACGAGTAAATAATTAAATAAATGAATAAACTGCGCGACACGTTAGACTTCATCTCAGGATTATTAGTACGTTTGAATGCACATGTTTCCCACATAGGAAACATAGGAATCTGCACCCCATGTCCCAAATCAACGTTCCATCCACCCAGATGATTTTCTTACCAGATTGTTGACTAGGGATAGAAAGCTTGGTGAGTCTGTAAAGGATACAGAACTATCGTTCATAGGTGCAGAACCGGTGTCTTTTCCCACTTCATTGTGGGTGAAGATGTTATGTCGACGTAACGAGTATGAAATCCCTAGTTTTTAAGAATTAGTGGAAACAAGGTGGGATAATTTGAACAGGACTGCTGTAAATTACTTATTTAGTTAAAGATCAAACAATATTCAAATTTTGTCAACTGGTTTCAAGTGAGTAGTTTCAAGTTTTGTGATAAACTTGGACGGAAACAGTTTGACTAGGGCCCAAAAAGCATACTTGAAACTTTATTTAATCATTTATTTGTTAATTCATTTTTGTACTAGATACATAACGCCGAGGAACAACGCTTTTCTTTGAAGTGTAGGTACTAGGAGAGAGTTTCTGAATTTTTTGATGACGAGCACAGAGTCGTTATATTTGGAAAAAAGGTAAAGGCAAAGGAAAATAAGCAAACATGGAAAATATGGGAAATATGAAAATATTGCTCAGTTTTCCACAAGGAAGTTGTGATAGCCATATGAGTTCCGGAAGTTGCAAAGAAATCGAATGAGAAAATTTCCTCATCAGTAGGCAGGAAATCCAGGGGACCGAAAAAAGGTTTAGCTCAGAGGAAATGTTCATAGCGACTGCACTTTTCAGATTGCAATAAGCACGTATAAAACCTTCACTTTCAGCTCAGAGAAATTCATTTCAATTTCAGATGCAGTCGGACATACTATTTTTAGGAGTAAGCGCTAGCTGCACATCCGTCAGCTCCTGCAAAAAAAAAAACTCAAAGTATGCTGGGAACGATAGCATTGCTATCCAATCCGAAAAAAATATACATGAACAATTATGATACGGTACTGAACCGAATCATAGACATACCGGTAGAGGTGTGAGCGAAGGAGGAGTGAAAAGCGCATATGAGGTTACCCTCGTAGGTGCGCAGAGGGCGTCAGATCTCGCAGCTGATAAGGGTGACGAGGGTGTCATTTTTCAATGGCACAACGTGAAGGGATCAGAGGATTTAAGAGCGTGAAGTGCGGGTTAATGGACTTGGACATGCAGATTTAAAGGATCTATTTCAGCATATAGGTATGGCTGTGTGTCGACAGAACTTCAAATTTCGTTAATCCGTTGATCCGCATCGTAAAAAAAGCCGTTATGTGTTAAAGCTCTGACTTGTTAGACGCCTAATTCTTCATAATAAATAAACAAACAAATAAATAAATCTGAAGAACAAGTGTCCAAAAACTCGATTTAATTGAGTAAATGTTACGGCACCGCTCTAAATCATTTTTTTTTTGAATCCCGTACACATCCCCGCGTGATGTATGGTGATCAGAGGATGACTGAGACAAGAATCAAGAGAGAATGATATGCATCCTCTGAGTATACATTTTCTAAATTTTCCACCTATACTAGCCTCCCCACTAGAAACCTCAAATTAGGGTTAAACTTTGCGATGATGTTATAAAAAAAGGTAAAACGTTCACCCTGCGTGTCCTCACCTTTCCAGCTGACAAGAATATGATTTCCATCTCTTCAGCACACAATTTCATACCCCACGTCACCCATTCTCTCCCTATAACGATCGCCCTCCCCAAGCTCAAGGTCCTTACGACCTCTCCCCTCATTGACAATTCAACACATAATGAAGTTTTGCATAGATATTTGAGATTTCATAATATTTGGCCCCATTACTTTCTGCTTCTAGAAGTACGCTCACACGCCATTAACGACTATGCCACCTCTCCGGCTGCATCCCTCCCCTCGTTCGACCCCCTCCCCCGGGATAATCCCCCGTCATACGCTCGGCCCTGTCTTGAATGCTGCACCTACATTTTCTAGTTTAAGGTTACGGCAAGATTCTGGAACACTAGCTAAAGATGACCAAGCGTGTAAAGCCTGGGTTTCTGAAATTATTATGTTTATTACAGAAGCAAGCTCGTGTAGAAGAAACAAACAACCATTGCACTTGATAAAACGAGTAAAACATGATAATAAGCCAATGGGTGTGGGTCATGATGAGGCAAAATGGGGCGGCGTCTTCCCGCCCTTCGGCGTCGACTCGTCCCCACTCACATTCAAATTTGCATGGGCAACTATAGTCAAATCGCGGGCGAATTAGTGCGAGTAGGTCCTGAAGGGCGGGGCGAGGGTTCGAATCGTAGGTGGAATACCCTGAGAATGAGTCTCACCCAACCTTCACTTTTTGGTCGATCCTGGGAGGAACCATCACTTTGGGGGGGGGGCCCCGGCGCCCCGCCGGGCGAAGCCAGTAGTGAACCTTTTCCAAATGTCAGGTTGCTAGGAAATAGAGGAAGATTTGCTCTTTCCAAAGATACCCAAGTTTCCCTGATTGCTTTTGAATCCACGTCGAAATTTTCATACCAAGTAGGGCTATTTTCGAACTTTGAGTGGATTTTTTCAAGATTCATTGAAATGGTTTTCCGGATGTCAGGTTGCCAGCGTGTTCAGCTGACGATTCTGCGCCGATTGATACCTGGATGGAGGATGGAAGTTTGCTGGGAAGCTCGGAATGCCGGTTGGTGAGAACGCTATAACGGGCGTTCTCATTTGCCCTTGTCTGCGTCTCTTCCATCTCTGTACTTCCTCGTTTTGGCGATGAGAATGCCCGTTATAGCGTTCTCACCAACCGGCATTCCGAGCTTCCCAGCGATCTTCCATCCTCCATCCAGATATCAGTCGACGCAGAATCATCAGCTGAACACGCCGGCAACCTGACATCCGGAAAAGGATTTCAATGAATCCTGAAAAATCCACCCAAAGTTCGAAAATAGCCCTACTTGGTAGGAAAATTTCGACGTGGATTCAAAAGCAATCAGGGAAACTTGGATATCTTTGGAAAGAGCAAATCTTCCTCTATTTCTTAGCAACCTGACATTTGAAAAAGGTTCACTACTTCGCCCAAAACGGGGCGCGGCGCGGGCCCTACTTTTGCGCGTCTGAATTTTTTCAGAGATTTGGCACGCAGTTCTGACAACAATATGCAATCTATGCATAAAATGAATTTTCCTTTAGAGTCATTATGTTGTGCTTACTTGTTCTCACATTAGAGTTTTGCAGTCGGGTTCCGGATGTTTCTGAAAATAAACGTTGAAAATTCAAAAAAAAAATTCATTTTTTCTCCAGTCTATTCTCATCTATAGTTTCCCTTCAGCTCCAATCTTCGAATATTTTCCAGTAGTACTGTTACTCTGCCACTACCACTTAATCATGTTTCTTAATCATTTTCGAATACTCAGGATAATCCCCCTCCTACCCCCCCCCCCCCCGTCGACGTCTCTGGCGTTGAGTGTGACTTTCCCTTAGCCTTCTACGATTTCTCTCGCCAACCTTCACTTTCACGGACCCGTTCTCACAACTATTCCACCTATGGTTCGAATGAACCAATCGCAGACACATTGCCCACCGACTTTTGCCTCATCATGACCCACACCCTAAGCCAATTAGTTGCTCACAGTATCCTAACCAGATCAAGTTTTGCCTATTCTGATAGGTGGTGGGAATGGTTAGTATGAGAAAAGTTGGTAGCGCTACCATCTTCCATCAGCTGCTTTCATCAAGCAGGTTACTTGGGCGGAAATCTCGTTCATCACGAAAAAAAAAGACGAATGGCTACAAATCAGAACAGCTGGTAGCAAGTACTGGCCAGGTTGCGCCTAGAACGGAGTTCCTGGATCTGATCCAGTCATGCGTATCAGTTTCCTGCACCCTTGAACCGTATGGAACTTCCAATACTGCATACTTTGTAGAATTGTTTCATTCATCATTTAGTATTCAATATTCAGTAAGTACCAAAAAAGGAAATGACTACGGACACACCAAGGTCTCAAGGCTGGCATCTGAACCATCAGGCCGCTCACTTCCTACGGAGAGTGAATAAGTTCCAACTTGTGGCCTTGTAATGCTACATAGTACAATATTAGGTAGTCGGAAAAGTTTCCCGCCATTTAGTTTAGTATCTTGTATCTTACCTTAAGATTGATTTGAAACTTTTCATCTTGTGTATATAAAGGTTGGTCAATAGTCTACTTATATCTAATTTGCCTTCGCATCTCGTTACGATTATGGTTGGAAAATTTGTCCTTGACTGCAAGCAAGTTCGACTGCTTCTGCGTT
This sequence comes from Ancylostoma caninum, assembly GCA_037903475.1. Classification (NCBI taxonomy): domain Eukaryota; kingdom Metazoa; phylum Nematoda; class Chromadorea; order Rhabditida; family Ancylostomatidae; genus Ancylostoma; species Ancylostoma caninum. The sequence goes on along the minus strand of JBAJFG010000192.1, from coordinate 62,766 downwards.
ACGAATTCAGAAAACGTAGTAATGCAAGCGATGTAACGAAGAATATATGTGATGCAATGGGCGCTTCGACTGTCGATACGATACGGCAAAAGTTTGATCCCGCAAGATCAGAAATGGCGACTTCGACTTCGGTGACAAACGAAGGTTTGGTAGGCCGACCGAAGTGGATGACGAGCGCCTTCTGGAGCTGGTTGAAGAGGATCCGCGGCGTGACAGCCGTGAGCTGGCAGAGGAACCCCAGTGCCATCACGATACTATAGCTGCCCATCTGCATCGCTTCGGAAAGACATGGAAGTTTGGCGTATGGATACCTCATGATCTGAGTAGGCGTCAACTTCACGTGTGGAGGGCTGCATGCATCAACTTTTTAACACTCCGAAGAACTTTCGCCTGGCTCGACAACCTGGTCAAATGCTTGGCGTTTGGTGCAATTGCAAGGGGATTATTCACTGGGAATCCCTATCGCCGAGTTCCACTGTTAAAGCCGAACTCTACAATTGGGCCGCATCGCTGCAGCTCTACGTGGAAAGCAGAATAAAGTTTACTTTCTCCTCGACAATGCTAGGCCACAAGTTAGGAAGGGGACGCTGCAAAAGCTTCAAAACCTGGGGTGACATCTCCTGCCCCACCCATCGTACTCATCAGACCTGGCGCCAACAGACTTCCATCTGTTCCTGTCGCTCTTCAATCAAATGCAAGGAAAAACTTCGACAATGTGGATAAACTCAAAAAGTGACTCACAGAGTTTCATGGCTCAAAACCTCAAGATTTCTACACGATCGGGATCCGAAAATTACCTGATAAATGGCAGTATGTTGTCGAATATGATGGTGCATATAAATGTTAATTGTTGATTGTAAGGAAGAAAATTAAGGAAGAAAAATAAACTCAAATGAAAAGTAAAAATGGCGGGAAACTTTTCCGACAACCTAATATGTATGCTACAATAATACAAATAATATATTCATGGTGCAAGGTAACTTCCAAGGATGCCTAAATTAATCCGTCTCGTCAGAGAGCCCAGAGGTGCGCAAATATTATCTTGCAAAAATAATACCCAATGACCCCTGCTAATCAAAGAAATTATATGTATTATCTATCGAGATTTCCGTTCATCGTAGTTAAGGAAGAAATATAAGGTTAACGCAAAAACGCGCCATTCCTTTTGGACTTAATACATCAAATACATCCTTTTTCAGCGTGGCCCATAATTTAATTTTCTATCACTTCTTGAAGGTGGAATTTGCTAAAGTATTGTCAGATTTCAATATTTCTCACCTAAATTTATTCAAATTCCACAAGCTCTTCACAATCTCAGCTGCGATGCTCGTTACCACCGCCCCTAGCGCCTCAGGAATGCAAGGAACCACGAATTTCTCTGCCATCTAATCCCTCACAAGATGTTTCTTCCGGACGTCAACATGTTTCGAGTTTGTTTGCTATGCTGCTCAAGCCAGCTTGATGAATACCCTCCAGCAGCATCCCAACCACCTCAAAATATCGCTTATCGTCCCTTCCCAACAACTAGAACAACAGTATAACTTGACGGCTGATGAAGGCAATATTTGCGCAGCCAGAAAAATCCTCTTAGTGTTCCTGAAATAAACCTAAGAGGGGTAATTGCGTCAATAAGCCGAATAACCCCGTCAAGATGCTGCGCTATTTACTTCCGCGCGTTCCATTTATCTTCGTAGTCTATGAGTGCAGGACTGCGGTTGATGAAGTGGAAGTGCAGCGAATTAAGAAAATAAAAAAAAGTATTTTATCGACCCAAGGTATCCAGCAGCTCGGAGATGGAGGTGTACGGCAAAATATTATAAAACTATGGATGGATTCAAAAAAATTCAAAGGAGAGTGAAAACGCCACTGTTCTCGCACTGAAAAAGTGTCATTTACTCTTGACTTCGGCTGAACTGCCCAACAATTACTGGTTCCCGATGATCCCTCAAGTCTCGGAGGGAATTTATGGAATGCTCAAGTAACGTAACACAGAAGTTCAAAGGTTCTCAAAAAAATTCAGAGGAATTTGGGGCTATCATTGCTGAAATTCCAGGTACAAGCATATGACATGCGAAAACGCCTGCTCTTTGTGCTATGGAAACGTTTTCGGGAGGAGACAACACTGTTACAGATATTTCATGCTCGTTACACCGAAAATCGTGAAACAAAGGTTTGAAGATCCGAATAAATGCACCAATAAGCGCAATGTCTGTTAAGTGGTTGTCATTGGAAATGAAGAAGAAAAATGGACAACAAAAAGAGAACAAGGAGAAAGAGAATTGAAACAATACAATTATGATGAACTAAATTTTCAGTAACAACGTGAACAACAATTACTTCTTTAAAAAATTATAAGAAAAAACGAATAAAATTAAATTAATACGGAGTTTTCAATAATTTTATGAAGTGATTACAAAACCTGGCGACTGCTTTTTACACGTATACATATGCATATGTAGTAAACGTCAGCAGCGATGGGCTTTCTGCAGACAAGGGAAGTACGCGACGCGGCCGTGCCGCTGGAATCGGCGGTGTAGTGGCAGATCAAGGTATTCTTGATACTTTTTCATCACATTTTTTGACTAAATAACTGTCTAGAACCCGATGGCTTGTCGTAGCGGAGAGGATTCTAGCGGGAGCAGCGCGGTAGCGCTGCGTGCTTATCGAGCCCGCGGAGAACGCGTTACCATCGATGCTCACTGTATGTAGGACTCACACATACATACATACATAGGATTTTTAGAAGCGTAGGAATCCTATCATGTGCTCCAATCATGTGAAGAAGAATTTCGGTACGCGATCATATCTCACAGTAGGAGAACAGTCTAATGAGCAGATAGAAGTAAGAATCGTCAATATAACGAATAATGTTTGATGCGAGCAAGTTAGATTCTGACTCTCATCCTCTATCCTATGTATATCTAGATGTTGTTTATTCTTGGAATAGATTCGAGTGTATGTAAATGGACTAAAACGAAATAAATACTCAAAATGAAATAGCAGAAGAAAGAGCATCCTGGTTTTTTTGTCTGATCTGTAAGAGCACTGACTGAATGAGTGGTCAAATAATCCGCCATTCCAATATCCACAAAAACACCACTTGTTCAACAACTCGTCGATTCAGTGAAATAAAAATGCAATGCTGGGAGATTTGCGAACAGGCATAGCGGAAAAAAGAATTAAAACTCAAAAGAAGAAACGTGAAAGCCGACGTAACGCTCGTCAAATATTTGCGAAACGAACGAAGACACACGCTCGATGTGCACACACACGTAGATCATGTGAAAACATCGAAATGCCGAGTCGCGTGCGTTGATTTCCGCACTTGCACAGTTGTCCTTTATTTTTTAGCATTGGTGCCAGCCGGCTGTTGTTCCGAACATGTGGGATTGTCAGCGGATGAACACCAGTTCCGCTGGAGCGAACAAAGCAAACATGAGGAAAAAAGGGATGAATAGAAGAAGAGCAGCGAAGCCATAAACAGAAGATGAGAAGAAATCCAAGCAACAAAGAAGAAGTCGAGATTTGCATGCTGCATCTCAAAAAACAGTAGAGAAAAAGAAAAAAAAAACAAAACAGCTAGAAGAAGTTCGGGGAATTCACTAACGGGAAGTGGAAGGGAGGACAAGAGGAGCTTCTGAGAAGCAGCTATAACTGTTCGGTAAACAAGACAGGACCGGTGCTTATCAGAGCTGATAGACAGATTGCCGTATTGAAAGTCGATAAGGAATCAAAAATGAAGATGATATGGCCACAGAGTAGCAGTTCAAATCCAATTGAACATTGGATTAGTACATGAAAACATCATTTCTCTGCAAAAAAAATGTATGAAAAAAATTGAATGAAAAATACTGACATAGGTGCTTCCAATCCTGTGAGTGATTTTATTTCTTTTCTCATCAAATCCATGAAGCCCGGCAAACAGCAGAGCGACCCGGGCTTTGTGAAGACATCGATGAACTAGTGAAAAAATGGCGATTTGCACCGAGGGGCTGTTCCCATTAATCCTTGAACAAATGGATTCTGAAAAAGAGGTACAAGGTTTATTTGCTGCGGAGCATTTTGTTCTTCAAGTCGAGACGAAAAAGAGAAGGGAAGAAAAAGCATATGAGAATGCGTTATGAAGATAATGTACTTAATAAAGTAATAAATTAAAGCATTAACGCCTAACGGCTATTTTCCAACAAAGTGACCAGCTAACGCATCAACGAAACCTACAATACTTTGTAATAGAAGAGAAAGTTTTTGCATTACAGTAATACATATTTATGGATTTTTTGAAGTTTTCTTTCCATTACATATGGTTAGACTCCGTTTCGTGCATTACCCTTATACGGATTCTAAACATCTAAATATGCCTTTTCTGCACTCACCAGTAAGGGAAAAAGGCTTTGGAACGTCTAGTGGATGATTTATGATTTTACACTCTTGATTTTCATTGAGAAATTGGAGAAATTGTGTCTTTCCATTTTTAGATTTTGGTGATCAGGGAAATCACCTTTACAATATAATTAAGTAACTTACACCTATGGAACCATCCTTTTTTTCGTTTTTCAGAGACCTGCGACAAAATCGAGAGCATGGAGCCCTTTTCTCTTTCTTAGATTTCAGTTTCACCGATAATCGATAGGGTGCGTAAAGTGGTAACAGTAAAATGTATGGATGCGCAGACAATCAGAGTATAAAGTTGGAGGACTCCAAAGAGGATGAGCTTTCGCCTGCCAAAGGGTCCAGAATATTGAGGTAAAATGGGGGAAACTCGAACAAATGACAAAAAAAAAGGTATAATCAGTAGAAATTTGAGCATGCTTTATCACCTTCCTCACAATGATTTTTCTACAGCGAGAGGGGAGAAAACGTGCAGGATGGAGGAGAGCTGTCAGGAGACGTTGGCTAATCGATGACAATGTTTACTTGCATGTAATTCTCCTATGCATAGTTTTACGGCATTCAGTCAACTTCTTCTCCGGAAGACTTCCAACACCTGTCACATGACTTTCTGTTGCTAAGGAGAAGTGTTGGAAATTTCATACAAAAACCACACATACAACGAGAACGCGCTGATTAATCGACAAGGAAAATTCCACACCTCAGGTCTAAACAGTCTGGTTTCACCCTCGCTACCATTTTTACGCGTAAAATATACGTTGAAATTGCAAACAAGCGGTAAGTTGGTAATTCCTATGCGTCGGGGAGGCGGATGGTGAAGAAAGCCGACACAACGCCCGCTATCATTCCACTATTTATTTGACTTGGAGCCGAGTCACAAGGAAAAACAGCTAGTCGAAAGCGAGTGCGAGACAGTTGCCAGCAAGAAGCATGCATTCGATATGTGTTCCCAGCCTCAGAAACATGGCACAACGCTGAGCTGACCTCGAAATTGAATCCTGACCCTCAGCAACTGGCCGAAAACTGCGAAAATACTGAAATGCGCGGCAAGAAGATGATATATGGGGCGTTGTCGTAGGCAAACTCGGAACAGTCATCTTTGCCGATGACACGTTGGACGTGCCTTGCTTGTTTGCTGACGAAAATCACGTTTCTTTGATGCACTTGTAAAGGAATAGGATCCTTTGAAATGGAAAAACACATCTATTCTTCGAAATCATGCATGGCTCAACCGAATAAGTACATTTCGGGGCGGCAACCTTAGGCAAGGGATGGGGGTCATTTTAGAGAAACCCCGGAAAAAATCGTGCAATGGTTATTTAAATAATTTTTGATGAGATTAACTTCATTTTCAGTGAGTTTACAGAAATTACAGAAATTGTTTGTTTCTAGTAGTAGATTGTAAAAGCTTTCAAACCTTCCTTCCCATTATATAGTAAACGCTCACGCACAATAAGTACAACTTCAAAGCACTATCCTGAGGCTAGATGCATCAGTGGGTAACCCAGGGTAAACACTGACCCCCATGTTAACGATAGGTAGGTTCGGGCAATGATGCATTATTGACATTAGCTAGTGTAAACGTTTTGATGCCTGCGTTAACGGTGGGTAAACTCATGTGGTTTTGACATGATTACCCTGGATATATGCCGGGTAATCCTAACCTTGCATGCGGCCTCTGGCTCAAGGGACGTCTATTATGAACACCCACATAAATACCAGCGGCGGACGCAGGGGTGGGCACTCCCCCCTGCCGAGAAAGGGTCGCCAAATTTTCGAAATTACTTTACAATACAATTAAAAATCTTACATCAATTTATTTTCAGTCGTTTATTTTTATTACTGTGTTTGATACAATTTTTATTTATTATTTATTACTATAAACGATACTTTTTAAATTTTATTTTCCACTGGGTCCCCAAAGCGGCAGAGGCCCCACTTTTTTCTTCCCCCCCGCTCCCGCCCACTTTCTGCCTCCGGCACTGGCACACACATACATATCAGTGGCGGACGCAGAAAGTGGGCGGGAGAGGGGGGTGTGCGAAAAAATGGAGTCTCCAGCGTTTTGGGGACCCAGATGGAAAATAAAATTAACAGAAATATTAATTACAATAATTAATAAAAAATATATTAAAAATAATATATAAAATGAGTTATTAAAAAAGATTTTTATCCGTATTGTGAAGTAATTTCGAAAATTTAGCGGTGCATTCTCGGGGGGGGGGGGGGGCAAGTTTTCGAAATTACTTCACAATACAGATTCCCCCCCCCCTGCGTCCGCCACTGGTACATATGTAGCTCGCTGCATTTCTTTGGCTATTGCCGTAGGGGTTCAGTGCTGTGACAGAGTTTAATCGAATCTCTTATCCATGAGAATATCCCGGAATGCCTTCCCACTTGGCGGACGACTTTTCCGGGTAGAACTCTGGTGTGCTAGCCGGCATGAACAATTGTAACATGATAAAATAGCTGATGAAAAGTTCCATATGCACTTTTCCAGCCAGAAGGGGTGGGGCTTCCTCCCAATAACGGGTTTTCAATTCATTTATTGGTAATTTTATGATTGTATGACATCAATTTTGTTCTCTTATCTTCTCCTAACTCCATTTCTAAAAACTCGGGCTTTCCATTCGTCTAATCCCTGTGAGGCAGTCTTTCCCGTTCCTGGTTGTTTACGACGAGCTATTTCAGTTATTTTACTCGAAAGCGTAATTAGGAACTTTTCGGAGAAACAGAGTGGTGCTAAGTCTTACCACGCTCATTTCCAGGAAGGAAACGTAAGTGATATGTAACCACGCCTCGCCCACATTTTCATGAATCTATGCAGTGAAACTGTGTAGATATAACAGCTCATATTGGCGATGCCAGTGACGGGGGTGGAACCACAAAGACACCTATCATAAATGCCAAATCTATTGGGAATTGCTGGATATAGATATAGAAGAAATGGTGAGTAGATTTAAAGACAGAGGTGAAGAGAAAAAAAGAGAACCGCAAGTTATATAAGTGCACTTCTCTCGAGTTTTAAAGGGTTCAGAATTTAAACCAAGCGGGTAGGGGAGGATAACGAGGTTCTTGAAAGATTGTTGTGTGCTTTTCTGAATAATTGTGGCTACTTATACCAGGAATAATATAACGACGTGAACACTAGTCTAGCCAACCAGGAACTGTTTTCGTTTTGCCTACTGGTTTTGCTTATATGTACTTCTTGTTAAGGTATTTAAGGGCAATTATTAAGCGCACGAGAGAAATCACTTTTCTCTTCATTTTCTATACATATTTTCCGCTTTACCGAAGGTTTTCGAAAATATTTCGTGAAACGGAAGAAAATTAAGGCAAACTTAACTTCAGATATCCTTTCAGTCACTTTGGAATACTTCTTTGATACCTTGAAAAAAAATGAGCAAGTGACCTCTGAAATAAACTCTTCAGTGGCCTTCCTTTCAGAATTCCGCTCGTCCGGTGAGCATTTATCTGTCCGAAACCCAAACTCTTCGTTTACGCCCCCAACCGCGAAGTAAATCAAAGGAAAAGATGCGAGCTAAATGGATAAAACAGCAAAAAATTTTCTACTATCTTTGATGGAATAACAATAATTTGGGTAGATAGTGCTGTACTGCCCAATTCGGTAGATAGGGCGGAGTAACCGAGATCTGGGATTCATTAATTCGTACAACTGGCAACTGGCCAATCGTAGAGGTCGCCAGTATCGCCGCTTCTGGTTACAACGAACCCCCCCCCCCCGCCCCCCCCCCCCCCCGAAAAAAAAGTTTTTTTGGCACTACACGGTTAGTTCTGCCCCAAAAATTTCGATGGAAAAATTTCGTGCACGGGGGTTATTTGAGGTGCTTAACACGAATATCGTATCCATTTCGTATCGTAACTCCCTTTTTGTAGGGTTACGGTAGGTGTACCGTGGATACGCCATCTCGGAGAATCCTGTCAAATTTTGCATAGAGGGGTGGTTTTAAGCGCTGATCACGAATAACAACTTTATTTTGCATGCACGCATCCTTTTCTTCCCGAACTCGGCATTTTGTCCCAATTTCCTATCGTAAACCTACCGTATCTCTATGAAAATGAGGTTGAAAACGGATACGATGTTCGTGATCAGCCCCTCAAATGACCCCCGTGGGCGAAGTTGGGGCGAAAATTTTTACTCCAACATTTTGGGGCAGAGCTAGCCGAACAATGCCGTTTTTTGTACAAGGAATAGCTTCTCGGTCTGTCGTTACCGATGACAAATACATATGCTGGCGAGAATGTTGGCGATGGGTAAATTTGTGGAAAGTTAACAGTCGATCCAGGGTAATCTCAGTGATGCATGCGGTTCCTGCTGGTAATTTGGATCTGATACAAGATGATTACTAGAGTGGCGGATGATTACGTGCCTCCTCAGCAGAGACCACCATTTGATGAATTCAGTGAATCTTGAGGACATAGACTAGAGGAGTAATAACCAAAGACCATGCGCCAAGAAATGTCAAATTCGTGAAGAGGAGAGTCTAAAATGTCGCAACAGCTGTCAGGTGATGTACTGGAAACTTCTGGAAACTTGTTTTCTTCACGACTCATCTTCAAATCCCATCAGTTCTGTTACTCTCCTCAAGATTAAAGGAACAGGAAACCACAACAAAATGCGAGTTGAAGCGCATGACTCCATCAGGTGCTCACCTCTTTACGTTAGCCACAAAAACCTTTCACAGTAAATCATCGTCATTTTGCACGCGACAAACTGGCCAATGATTCATCACTTCAGAGTAAACCTTGAAAAAATATCGCCTAAAAAATCAGGGCATTTCCGAGAAAGAGATGGAATGAAGCAACAAGACTGACGGGCACAGAATGACCTGGATTCGCAGCTAGCCTGCTTGAAATTGGATTTGAACCTTGTGAACACAGCGGTGGTTAAAAAACAGTTGCTAATGAGCAATCCCAGCGGGCGTTAGGGTACAGTAATTCTGCAACTGAGTCGTCAAGGTTTCCAGAAACGCATTGCTTTTCCTGGCTCCGAAGAAAACGAGTTTTGCCAACGAAAAAGGAATACTGGTGGTTCCTTAACGATGAAAATATGCAAATGAAAGGTGAACATATTTTCTACTGAATAATTATTTTTTTATATAAAAAAACAATGTATGGAGTGGATAAAAATAGACTATAGTAGTGAAAGGAAGTTCTAATCGACTATAGTAGTGAAAGGCAGTTGTGCGTATTTGGTCTATACTAGTAGTCCCAAATAACTGGAATAGTTTCATTTTGTGATTCTAATTACCGTCTGAATTAATGCCAACGCTATCACAGTAATATTACACCTAGAAAATATGAAGAGCGTTGCTTATGCCTACGGGTATAATGTGCCGCAGCACATTCGGATGGCTGTGATTCGTGGGAAAACGAGGCGGTGCCGCTGTTGTACGTTGTACGATGCATTCATAAACTTATTCCCGCCTTCCAGCATGAACTCGACCGCCGATATTTTCAAAAATCTCCTCATTCTGTACAACTGCTTTGAGGTGGCGGATGCTCACCGGGAGAAAATGGATGAGTGCTCCAATCGTAGGGTGTACAGGTTAGCGTCTGAAAGAAGTTGACCTCTATGACTGACGAACTGAATGGATTAGCTACTAGTATATAGAACTGTTGTTCTCACAACCTTCCAATTCCACCAATCACATCGGAGTAGCCCCGCCCCGTTTTCTGCACAACCTACTACGTCAGCCATAAAAAGCCCGAAATAGAAATTTCTGCTTAGTTACACTTCCTTCCTGAATAGACTTTGGCTAATCAACTTTCTCATCATCAGGATGAATTGGGTTAGAAACTAAGGTTACAGTCACCTGGGCCAAGAGTCATGATACTAGTTGAATAGTTTGAGTTCTGAATTTCTAACTTGATGTTATGGTCCTTTGTTCGTTCTTTCTCGTCTATATGCTTGTAGGATATTACACGGTACACCCGTTAGGGTGTAATAAATAAATAAATAAATATCTGGCGTGAGAGATGTGATTTTGTGGATTCGCCTCATTGTAGTGAGCGTGAAATTATAATTTGATCAAGGAATTCTCCCTCCAGAAGTATTCTGAACAAAAGAAATTGTGGAAAAACTGAGATCTCAAATACAACAATACAAATCAAGTGGAATCACGTCTACATATGTCCGTGTAAGAAGTATGTGATGCTGTCCATATTCCTCGAGCGAAAGGGACCCACAGAATAGCTCTAGTAGGCGCCAATCCTGTGGAAGAGCCATTAGTCTTGGGTAGATCACTGGGATTACCCACGGTAAAAATGTTGAAGCCCGTTTTAACGATGGGTAAACTTGTCGGGTGTTGGCAGGTCTGCCGCAGGTACTTAATCTCCGTGATGCACGCGACCTCTGGGGCAGCTCAGTTCATAGCAGGATTCATAAACGTTCCCGAGAGCCTTGTGGCCTTCCAGCAAATCCAGAATAGACGGTTTTCCTCGACAAATTCCTATGCTTCACAGCCGTCATTATCCATTCCCTGTCTCAATGCAACGAGGTTCTTGGATGAAATGCAGTGGTTTTTGTGTGAGAAACTCGTCCAATCTGGGCTGCTAGGTGGCCTAATGCCTTCCCGGGAAAGTTTTTGAAACCCATTAGTGAAGATGGACGAGAGTACAAGTGATACAAATGTGCTTGATGTATTTGCAAGTACGTATAGAGTGGCGGCTTTACTAATCCTTATTTATCCTATATAAATGAACCTTTTAATTATTTGTTTACTTATTTATTTTATTTATCTGTTCCAAACCGTGAACTAGCGTCACACGTACAAAACAAAGTGGCAAAAACTAGTACAGATGTACGTATGTTTTATTATATTTAATACTATATTTATACTCGTTTAATGTTTATTATTTACACTGTACCATTATTTAATTATATTTTATTAATTGAGTATGTGAACGTTCACCCCGCGAAAATGGGAAACCAGGAACACATGAGAGAGTCATTCGATGAGAAATTGCATCAACGTTATGGAGAAATGCTCCTGTGAAAAGCACTAAGGAAACGGTGCCCAGATGTTTTTTTTGCACTGGAAACTCCCAGAGAAAAAAAGATTTCTCTTGTCGTTTCCATTACAGCTGAAGAAATCTGATTAAAGACAAAAGAGAAAGTGCTAGAAGAAACGAATCGACGTGGCGCATCCATCTCAGCTACTGACACGAGATGAAACACTACTTCCCTCGGAATTGACTTGAGAGCATTAAGACCTCGCTAACCTTGCAAAATCTACGCTCTTCCAGCTTACTGCATAGAAAAACGGCTATTAACCAGTTTGTTCAGCCTTCACAGTTAGATTTTCCAAGTTTTTTCTTTGAACCGGACGGGTAAGTAGCTGAGTGCACTAGGAACTTAAGAGAGGAAGCGACGTTTTTCTGGAAGCAGGGAGTTTAAGCGTGGAAGTCGATGCTTCACCAGATGATACTACGCGTATTCATGGAGGCGAAGGCATGGAGCGGGAGAGGCGAAAAGTGGGAGAAGACTAATGATCGGGAAGGAGCGTAGAATAAGTAGATTCACAGGGTTAAAGGGCAAAAACATGAACTTTAAGTAAGTTATGTGAGCTTTCAGAAAAAAAAGAGCGCTAATAGCGCAGCATTTCGCTAGCAGATACTATATGACCTGTTGGTAATCGCGGTAACCACAACATAAACAGGAAAAAATATTGTACTCGTTTCGATTCCGGAAAAGGTTTTCCTCACACTAAGGCAGCTCGTGGAACAAGTAAAAGAAACCTGTAGGAATCCATTCACGAATAGGTATGTTCTACCCTATTAAGGAACCAGTTCCGCTTGAAAAAAAGGCTATGATGGAGGCGAAAATGTTGACGCTATGAACCCACATGACATCCACGCCCTCGACTAGATGACTAGTACAATGGAATCAACAAAGATGGATGGATGGAGAGGTAAAGTGAAGGGTGGAGCGCTGTCGATGCTGCACCTGAATCATCGTCTTGATGACTAACCATGGCGAACGTCTAACGACGTCTCAAATTGATTCTTGCCAAACAAAAAGGGACAATTTGGGGGTGACAAGAGGAATGCTGCCCTGGAAAAACAGAGATTTTCGGAAAAGAAAGAGGAATTGGCATTAAGCACGAGAAATTTGAAAAATCGAGTGAAGAAGCGATGTGATTTGAAGAAAGATAGGTAAGGATAAGGCATATGTAGTGTCTATAAAAAATGTAAAAAAAATGTCTGCGATGACAAGAAAGTGAAGCATAATACCAAAAATACCTAACAGAAAGATAACACAAGAAATTATCCATTTATTGTTATGAAAAGCAGAACCTACAGTCCGTTAGCTCAAGGACTGCCTATGGGGGGAATTCGTCCGCAATTACGACTACTACGGTGGCCATCCGATTGGCTGGCTCGACCGAAGACAGTAGCGAAACATCAAAATGCAAGGAATCACTCCACATGCATAATAAAACTTGAAGAAGGCGTAAATAATGGATCAAATCAGCTGATCTGTTGGCCAATACCTCTGCGGTCGTAATTGCGGACAAAGTCCCGCCAAAGGCACTGCCTAAGCTAACAGAGTATACACTGCCTACACTGCCGAGCGATATTTACGTAACACTTACACGTGTTCTCAGCCGCACATAGCCTCTCAATCATTTCTTTTGCTCCCGTCACAGCACTGCTCTTCCTAAGATGTGAAGCTGCATTTATTTATTCATTTATTTATTTACTTAAATGCATGCTAACGTGCGCCATACAGATTCAGCAAATGGAAGGAACAAACAAAGCCAAAGCATTGGTGTTGTGTTGATTAAACATGAATTCTTGAAGGATAATGGAGAAATCATTGACTGAGTTAGAGAAAAGACTGATGCTTCTGCCACGACTCTATTTACAAGCTCTCTGCAGTAGAAACTTCTTCATCTCTGACGTAAGAAGATCTCGAGCAGAATCTATGAATAAATAACGAAGAGACAAAGGAAGAGCCCCTTTAAAATATGCTATGTCCAAGAGAAAGAATCTAACAATCGCTCTAATTCAAATAGTTCAGCGAAAATGCCGGACAGACAGAGGCTGTTAGAAAGCAGCAGATGGATTCGCAATGCAACATATGGCATGTATGTCCTTTCAGAAAAAGAATGTAAAAACAGTGGGATTCAAAACTTCGATTTTTTGGCGTGCAAGAAAAAAGAACGACGAAGAAAAAACGAACAGGAAGAAGGAAAAAGCATATAATTGAATAGAATTCAAAAATAAGGGATGAACAAACAAATATACGCTCGGTCTGGGTGAAGCGTGGGCAGGGCAAGGATCAAGAATTTTTACAAAGTTATTTCATTGAGCAAATAATTATTTCTACAGATGTAGTATTAACCCAGTCAGCAATGCCAATACGTGTGATGAGAACCCACTTACAAAAACTTGGACATTAATTGAAGTCAGAAGTGGATGAAACACCGGTGACTCCTGCACGTTATCTGCAAAAGTGAGGAGTTTTATTTAAGAAAGTAAGGCCCTCCAAATTCCAAATTCATCAAATACTTTTCACTCGTGCCTACAGTTACCAAAGAGGTAATTTTGTTCTTAAATGTGCTGAGACCAAGCCCTTTCCGGCAGAATTGTGTTAGGTGTGATGAACCGTGATGGGTAATTGGGCGGTGCCACTGTTGTGCGATTGAGGCATTTAAACCTGCCCCACATTCTTCCACTGCTAACTCATACTTCCTTCGTTTCAAGCGGTCAACGTAGAGTGTAAATGAGTGCAGATGGAGTGGGTGGGAGAGAGTTTGCGATGATGGACGGGTGGAGGAGCTTGAGATCACCAATCGTACAGCAGTGGCGCCGCCCTAGTTTCCATAACCGCGAGTGCTAGCTTGGCTAGCCAGTATAACAATCAGTAGAAAAACGAAACAATAAATAAACAAGAACAAGAAATAATAACGGATGTGACAAATGAGATCCTAAGTGGTTCAGGTAAGTATCATTCTAAGGTAATTCATACATCAGCAGATTTCTTTAAATCCGCAAGTTTTTGCTTATCAAAAAAAGAAACTGTGTCGCGCATTCTTGTTAGCTGGGCAACGGCATGATACAAACAATTAAACAAACGATTAAGCAAGAGTAGTAATAAGTGGGTAAATGAACAACCTCATTTCAATTTTTTTTGGTGAAATTTCTTTAGCCTTTCCACGGATTTTGTGCAGATTTGATGTGAATGTGCGAAGATTGACACAGCCCTTACTTGAATGTTTACTCAATGACCAGATCTTTTAGTCATAGCTAGCGATAGCATATCTGCCAGTATAAAAACCAAAAAAAACCCTTCGATAGCAGCTATTTTCTGCTTCGTCGCTTAGAGGATGAGAACGCGTCACGCGCGTTTATGTACACAAATTCATAATAATCAGTATTAATTTGGAAACAATGTAAAATCAAAGCTAACGCCGAGCAGCTTGGGAATAGACGCAGCTCATTAGAAGCACGTAGCACCGTTGGTTTCCATAAGCTATGCTATGGGCATGCAGTCAGTGTAAGTTTGATGTGTCCACGATTATCGAATCCGGGCACAAGTGACGTGCATTTCAGGCGAATCACGTACGCCGCACACGTTTTTGTCGGATTTTCCTAGGACTGCGTTTTTAGAAGCGAAACCTGCTTTCCAGAAAATTCCTCTAATACGTGGCTAGGGGCTCTAAGCTGGCGATTTTGTGCATGGCTGTAATCTGAGGCTCATGTAAGATGAGAAAAAGTTTTGGTATTACGACAGTACTTTCAGAATTTTCAAACTTTTCATTCTTTTATATATGTTTAGGCCATGAAGTGGGGTGGGGCGCTCTGTTATAAAACAAGGCTGGGACGAACAGCAACGTTTTCGTCAAATAGCGAGAAACATGGATGCAAAAATACGGGAAGTCTTTAGTCTTTGGGTTCCTGAACTTGCAAATCGCATTAACTAAGAAAAAAGGCGCGAAGGAGTTCCACCAAGGCAAAAGTACTGCCTTTGTACTGCAGAACGACCTAGTTTCCCGGATTTCATGCTGGTTTTCTTTGAAAAGCGATTTCACAGCACGTTCTCATATTATCGACACCGTTACCATTGCTACGATTCTTCTGTAGGTTAAAGACAAAGGACCTCCAGAGTTCTTGGGGTGTAGAATATTGTACCGAGAAGGGGCGTGGCGCTCGAAGTCTGTGATTGGCCGGATGTGGTCATGATGAGGCAAAATGGGGCGGTGTGTTCCCGCCTTTCGGCGTCAACTCGTCCCCATTCACATTCGAATTTGCATAGCCACCATGGTGAAATCTTCTGGAGAGCGGGACGAGGGTTTGAGTGAACCAATCGCAGACACATTGCCCACCCTCTTTTGTCTCATCATGACCCAGACCCTGCTAGGCCAATTCGCCCAAGTGGCCAATCGCAGTCTGCGAGTACTGCTCTTTCCAGATGTGAAGATCATCACACCCATCTCTCTGCTTCAGAACTCTGAAAGAAGTCATAATCATACCATACCACGTCTTCACTACACTTTCCACACGAGGAAATACGAGCTTGCCTTAGATCTTACAAGGGGGGTGCAAGAGGCCCGGCTCGCAGATCGGAATGAACTCTATGTGGCTTGGATCTCTGTTTGAGTAGGTACTACATCATGTAGTTAATTACTGCCCTAGGCTCCAAAAAAATAGAAATACCACCACAACACTATATGCGCTCCTGCTCTCCATCAGCGATGGGGTGGCCGAGTGGGGAAGATACTGGACTGTTAGGCAGACGGCCAAGGGTTTGAAGTTGGTCATGAGCGCCCGTTTTGCATTCTTGTTTTTTTTGTTCCTTGGGGTCGAGGGCAGTAATGAAATATATGGTGTAGCATCTACTCGAACAAAAATTCAAGCCAGATAGGTTTCATTCCGATCTGCGAGCCTGGCCTCTTGTCCCTTTCCTGTTAGCGCTGTGTAAACAGCAGACCAGTAGGAGGCCACTCTTCAGAATATCTGAGACGTACAGGATTGCATTCCTGTGTAAAAAGTGCTACTGACACAATCAAAGAATGCCAAATTTGATTAATTCACGATGAATGTCAGCGGTTCTTGATGTCGGCCATCGAAGAAAAAACCAGCAGGTTACCCAGTGCAGATGAAATGACCTTGACACAACTTCAACGAGTGTTTTGATGACGACATGTTTTCCCAGAAAAGGAAAATATGTCTAAGCAAACCTCAGAGAAATTTGGGAAAAAAGCTAAAACAGCAGGTGTCAGCCTCGCAGACAAGATCCATGCAAGGAAAGATCCTGACGGGAAAAAGTACTATGTCAAGGGATCAAGGGATCGTGTCCAATCTTCTTATCCAGCTGGATAAACGAGTTCTGACAGGTATAAGTGAGTGTGTGTGGCGAGGATGGTGGCGGATAAAAACTTAATCGTGGATAAACACGAAAAAAAAAGCGGATATGTGTATCCAAGCGCTTCAGTGCAAGCTATCTTTATCCGATCGATGAGAATCTGCCATTAACTCCACTCCCATAGCCTCGCATGATTCTTGACTTTCTTCTTACATCATTTCTGTCCAAACAATGGAGTTTATAGTTCTATTTTCACCCCCTAGTCGTGGGTGTGGGTGTTGTCACACACTCGTGAAAGAAATGGCCTATGAAGCGTAACTATTTTTACACCAGTAGAAAAATGTAAGTAACAACGACAAAAACAAAGCCATGGAAATAAGAGCTATGCACAGTTAATGAGCAACTGGAAGAGGGAATGCTATGAATGTTTACTGCATATGCAAGGGAAGCAACAAAGCTACAGTTTTTTTTTATAAAGGATGGAACCAGGCATCTGGCTATGAAATGTAAATAATCGAAACCTGACTCATACAAGTGCTTTGACGATTATTCGTTAACGATTATTCTGTAGAAATTTGCATGGAATTTATGCGTGGATGCCGGAGACAGCTGCTGAATTTCGTGCCAGGACCGGTGTTTGTAACAGCTTAAAGGTGCTTGGGACGTAGCGCCACCCTATGGCAGTTTATACTCGTGCGACTAACCATCTGTTGCCGCTGCCGTACTGCCCAGCTATGAGCATGGTGGTTTCAGTCGCAGCGGTCACTGCGTCACTGATTTTAGTAAGTATCGATTGGTTGCCGGCGATGATGATGACCTCAATGACGCGCCACCCATAATCAATACGTACCAAGACCACTGCCGTCACGTCCATAATGAGAATTCATCTCGACTGTCACCAACAGCTCGAAAGCAGCACCTGATGCATGCGTGCATGCTGCGTGCGGCTGTGAGCGCCTTTGGGTTACTGATAAACACGGCTATTTATCCTTGTCGTCACCTATGCAACGGCTACAAATGGACTGTTAGGGTTCTCAACATTAGACCCAGCTACTGTTATCTGATTACTGCCCGACCGCGCCACGCGTGCCCTAGAAAAGGCTGCCGAGACGCAGGTCGCGACGCGACCGCGCCGCACGTGCGTTCCACTTTGCGGCGTCGCGCGCGACAAAGAGCGACAGAGAGGTTTAGGGTGCATTTCAAGTCCGACACATTCAGTGGCGATGCTTACCGAAGACTCGTTGTTGTCGTGCTGCTACAGCATTTTTATCTTATGTAATGTACAAAAAATTGGCCCTTTTTTGCATTAGTCGCGTTGCAACTGCTACGCACACAAATAAATAAATCGACCAATCACACCCCGGCAGTGTACGCCTTACGTAACGCTGCGCACAGACAAGTCCAGCCCCCTCCCTCCACTCGCCCCAGAATGCATCGGCGAACTTTTCGAAAGTACTTCAGAAAACAGTAACCCTAACTTTCGGCCAGCCAGTAAAATAGTCAGTAAAATCAATAGGCAGTAGCAGTAGAATAGATTTTTGCAGTTGGGTTCATTAACTGCTCTTCTGTATGGATTTCAAGGCTTGGCAAAGTGCCAGTGCTGCCGCGCTGCGAACGCACGCCCACGTGAGGCTCCGCTGTAATTCAAGTGTAGTATAGCGGCAGCGTAACGGATGACATCTGTACGGAGCTAATGCAGATTATGAGGCAGGGTGGTTTTATCAGTTTTATGGTGTCCTTGAATTTAACGAGGGTAGACAAAAAAGCAAGAAAGAAAGAAAGACAAAAGTAAAAATAAATAAAAATAAACAATAGAAAAACCGACCGTAAGCGGGAGTACGTGAATGCACATCAAGTCCGAAATTACGGAATCAAGTGCAACTGAGGGCACTTCAATAGGAAAAACAAAACGTACTACTAAAACCACCACGGAGTATTGAACGACCGAAGCCAAGGCTCAACGGCAAAAAAAGTTTTCATTGCTATGCAGCGCTCGAGCGTCGCGCCGAAAGACCGAAGACGCAGTGTTTCTGCTCGTTTATGCCGCTGCGTTTCGCACATTTACACGGTTTAACTGTGGGAAAATGGAGGAAAGCCATATGCGAAAAGGATAGTAGCGTAAAGCCGTAAATAAAAGAATTAGAAAAAGGCAAAAGGGACTTTCAATTCTAGCTACCTTGAGCATTGTACGTGTTCCAAATTTCGAGGGGGTAGGTGCCGCCATGTTGGCTCGCGTCCAACTTTATAAAGAATACTTTTAAGCAACGATTTATCCACTGATTCTGCATCTACATACAGCTCATTCTACAGTGCTATTTCTGAAATACCGTTCCAGTCAATCATGCAATATTTGCATCAAAGAATACGGGCTCTCTGGACTGCCGCGCTGCACTACCAATGCGGCGCGGCACGAGCGCTGCATGTATTAACGCTTTGCTCATATTTTCCACCGTTTTTCTGTGTGTCTTTGTTCTAATTCCAAGATGCCTGGATCAGCATAGCACCTGACATGAGCGAAACATCAATGTCGTGTCAATGTCCGATAACAACAGCGCCCAGTTGCTCTGCCGCGCCGCGTAGGCGGTGCGATGCGGTAGACCGGATTGGTGGTATTTTGTGATATAAATGTAATTTTCTTACTGCCGAAGGTTTTGAAAGTGGTTTCATACTTTCGACTGCAAAAGAAAACACAGAAGAATGACAGAATATTCAAAAACTCTTGAAAAGTCCTTTATACTTCGCGAAAAGCTTGAAAATTACAGTGCACATCACAGGAAAAAAAGAAGAAAAACTAGAACAGAATATAACACCAGACTAGTCTTTTATGAACTAAACAGCTAAGCTAACGCATATTTTCTCAATAGATGAAGAAGTTTGAATAAATCCATCGGAACTATACTTTCTCATCACCCGCGTAAATCGTAAAGAAGTGTGAGCGGGTCCTGGCACGAAATTACGTAACAACACCCTACACAGCGCTTACATCTGGTTGTTGTTGAACTAACATACAAAAAAAACGGCTCGCAGATGTACACGTAGTTAAGGACTTATGACAGTAGTCCACTATTAAAATCAGTTCATTGCTGAACATAAACAACTAAATCGTATACATCTATGAGAACAGAGTGGAAGGAGGCTTGTGGTTTTGGATCATAGCCAAGCTATCGATTAGTCGGTAATACAACATACAGATTAGTTGGTGATTATAAGACGAAAACAGTCGACCCCCGTCGGGATCTTTACTATGTATTTATGGAATGACCAACTTTCTCAACCCGTCTATGTCCCTTGGGTGAGTTCAAAGGTTTCTGGATATTGGCTATTTGTCTGCCCCGGAGGATTAGCTAGGGGTAATCCGAGGAACGCTAAGAATAATTTTTTAGTCGCTCTGATCACTTGCAAGCTAAAATGCCGCCTTAGAGGGAAATGCCATCTATAATAAAAAGCTGCTCTACCGCCAATACTTCCACCCATGGCTAATTCTAATTGAGGGATGATTGCGAGCTATTATCGGTCGATATTTTTACATTGAATCTAAGCATATACCAAGGATATAGCGTGGCATTATCGATTTTCGGCGGAACATCGCTGGCGTCGCTGCTACGCGCATCATCGATGCGTAGTAAAATCGATGTCGCCCACGCGACAACGTCGCAGGAGTATAGCAGCAGCCATATATGAATAAATTCTCGAAAGTAAAGCGTCGAATACAACATACAACATATGTTACACAACACAATACAACATATATACTGTGGGCACGTCCGACTTCAATTTTTGTAAATGGCTGATACAAATATTGCTTACTTGCTTGCTATATTTGACCCTTTAAAAGGTCAAAAACCCACATTTGCATAAATAACCTAACCTTCAGAAACGGTTACTGAGTAAAATAGATAATCATATTGAAAAACTAGCCTCGTCCATCCTTGACGATCGAAAAAAATTTAGCCGTGGACCGGGTGCGAGGTGGCCTCGAGAGACATAAGAGGATTAAAGGTGTGAAAACGTTCCGTCACGTCCTGAACTATTAGCCGAACTGAATCTGAAGGCCATCCACGGGCAGAAAGAAGGCAATTTGAACGGCTTCTACAGCCATTAAGTACACCTCAGCGAGAACGAACGTGGCGCATATGTGCAAGAAAACCCAAGGCAGAGGTCAGGCCCACTCCGTGCCGCTTTTTCTGGGATCTAATCGTGCTGCTCCGCGCGCACAATCGCTAAATCAGCAAAGGGCACTGAATGGACGTGAGATAGTTTAACAATTAAGAGTAGAATCCATCGTCACAAGGTCATTTTTTAATGGAACGCCATTTAAGATAGGCGGATGAACTCTGTAAATGGACATTACGCACGAAAAACATCGGCCAGAAGAGTAATTACAGCAAACAAAGGCAGTACTCGTCAAGCGGCTATGACGCAGTTGGATATTTAATAGCTGACAGAAGTGACAGTTCCGTGTAGGATCCACCCAAGCGTCACATGACAGGTGGATACACCACCCACAGATGTGATTCACAGATTGTCACGAAATTCCGGGTTCGAAGCTCAAGGGTACAGCGAAACTCTCAAGGAATAACGGACTATGCTGGCCAAAAACCTGAGTGTTTGCCCAGATTACTCAGTGTTCCGCAACATTGCTCAGCCCTTTATGCAGTCGGCATTGGCAAATAGGTTTGTTCCTATTCTGGGAAATAGTTCCTATGTGGAATCGAATATATTAGCGGCTACATCCATTCTGAGAACATCTATGAACCTATACCGTTAGAACATTGGAAACTTTTGCGATGGCCAAATACGGGGGGTGCTCAATTATTCCTCCTCTAGAAACTCATGCTCTGTATTGCTCTTTTCACCGCTGGATAGAAAAAGGTCTAAACTATTTTCGACCTAATATACAGTTAGCAAGAAACTCATGAGCAGTTGCTCTCGAAACACATTTCTGATAAAATACAGGTTGTTTTCCTCTATAAAATCGACCAGAACTTCAAAAAGAACTCTAGTGCTTCTTGAAGCGCATTTAATGCTCTTTCTAATGCTCATTGCGATTCTCCATGGAATCAGATTGTAAGAAACATAGGAGGGAAAACCCACGGCTACTCATACTCCCAGTGATAGCCAATTTCCGTCTAATTTGCTTTCGAGAAATTTCTCCGGTTGAAAATGGGAGAAGCAGCCAGTGAATCACTGTGCGTTGAAAACTAGATTTAAAATGTTACAAAATGATTACGCGGATCCATGAATAGTTTCGGTAATGGATCCCCTGTGACTCTCGAAATGTGGGGCTTGATTTTATCAACTAAGCAACTTCCGGAAAAGCCTTGTTCTTTGCTCTAATCAACACCGATCTTGCATGGATTTTGCGTGATCGCCTCGCAATCGCCATCGAGAACACGGAACGATAGCTCATCCGACTTAAAACCGTTATCAAGAGTTGTACAATTTTGTTGTTTTATTTGGAAATTGCGGGTTTGATCAGTGCATTGATGGCACCGAAGACCTGCAATGGAAGCTTGCATACATATTTCAAACATTCAAGACAAGCCTGCAAACAAAAAATAGACTAAATCCAGCACTATTGAATATGATTTAGGTGAGCGAAAAATTTCGAGTTCCACAGAGAAATTAGCCATCGAACCTTGTACAATAACGTATGCCCCGCCCCCTTTATGGATGGATGTTTGTCACTAATAGAACTTTTTTTTGGTTTTGTTCAAAATATCCGGTCGCATCTCCTACTGAAAATAACAGGAACTTTCTTAAACATCACGGCTCTTATTAAAAATCAAAAAAAGGACTAAATCCAGCACTATTAAATATGATTTGATATTTGAAAGTTTAGAACAAGTTCTCCATCGAAAATTTTTGTGTGGGTTTCAAGAATGATGAGAAGAGAAATGATGGCTACAGAAAGAAAGATAAAGGAAATTGATAATATGAAACTCTAGTTCTCGAGCGTTCCCAAAATTCAAAATTCAAAGACGATTAATTGAGAGGCTTAATATGGAGAAAATGGACTCATAAGCACTGGAAAATTTCAAATTCGCTATGCATCTCGAATTCATTGAAATATTCACATTTATGTACACATGTAATGTAATTTATTTCGGGAATAGAACAACAAGACTATCTCATCAGAAAAATTATTTAATTGCGATACATCTTATTACTCAGGGAGTACTGTTGGGAATGTTTCCTATAAACAGCACGAAGCGTTAAGTCGCTCCTTCTCCCCCTCCCACCTTCTATTTCCTGCTATACTCCGCCAAATTGTGAGGCATTGCACGTCGTCCTGGTAAGCCAACTGTGGCAAGTCCTTGTACAGGTCATTTATCCCAGTGATTTTGCTCTTGTTTGCACATTTATTTATTTATTTATTTATTTATTACACCATAAGGTGTGCCACAATCAATCGTGGAGGAAAAAAAACAGCAAACGGAAAACTGTGGAAGCGAAAACACTGCTCTACCGAACAAGTAAATTAGAAAATGCAACAAAATCGCCTTCGCCGAGTCTTGGTCCATTTCTAGCTTTAATTTTGAGAGGTAAAGGATATACTAAGGATAGTAAAATGGTAGTGTGAGCCATGGGCTGTGCCAAACAAAAAAAAACAACTATGCTGGTGGGATTCTCGGCACTGGAAAATACTGTGCTGCAAGCAGTTATAAGGTTCGAGACCATTGAGATAATCACAGCCTAAGAACGCAACTGGGCAGAGCCATTCTGGGGCGGTCGCAGGTGGCGACTCTTTGATCTGGTACGAACCTCAGGCGTAAGCTTAGGTGGATGCTCGCCGGCTCTCTCCCCTTAAAGAGCTGAAGGAGCACTGAGAAAGTAGAATCCAGTAACACAGTTGCTTTCGAAGGCAGGTATGCCCACTACTCCTTAATTGAAATATTTGATGGATATGCAGCATCAATGGGAATAGGTAATCATTAATTCAGGCTGTATGGCACGAGCTTATTTTTTGACTTTTAGGTCATCACAGTGAGTAATGGAAACCCAGACAGGGCAGTAGGCGGAGTTAGGTTAGTAACACGATAAAATCAGCAAGAAGTTAAAAATCGTTAGTAACATCAGCAAGCATTAACACAGTATGATCCAATATTCGAGTCTCCTTTTGTGGCAAGCACTCCCATCAAGCTCATGCGATTAGCAACAGAAATTTGCTGAGGAAAAGTCCAAGGAACATAAATAACCCTTCGCTGGTAGATGCACACTGTAGGGTCTAAAAAAAGGTGAAAAATATGGAAAAGATGAAAACAGAAGGTGAAAAACAAAACATGGTTTGTACTGAACTTCATATAGCAGTTATATTCAAAGTTCCGAAGAGGTCGATTTTCTTCAGCTTGCTTTTGAATAATGATACTTTAGAGGATTCAAAAGTTGAATCAGGAAGCTTACGCATCCACCTAACCCCCCGGTAGAAAATGGAATGAAAGACAATGGCTGAAGATCTCTTCTGGATTTTACGATAATCAACAGAAAACCTACATGAGCGTCCAGTATTTGGTCTAAAAATCCAGTACTTACTCGGCCGAAGATTGAATTCCTTGCGAAGAAGTCGGAAACAGTAAACAAGATCGCTAAAAGTGCGCCTGTAGAGGAGACTCTCGAGTTTCAGGTTCTTCAACCGGTCTTTGTAGCAAGGGAGTGATGACGGATATGTAGGGTCAGGCAAGCATCGATAATACAAAATTCTTGTGAAAGTTTGCTGAACTTTCTCAATTTTCATTTGAAGTTTTTTGGTCGGCGGGCTCCAAACCTGAGAGCAGTATTCTAGATGTGGGAGAACATAGGTTTTGTAAAGTCTTATTAAAACTGTGGGGTCATTACAGTGAACGTGGCGAAGGACAAGAAAGAGGCTTGAGAGGGCTTTTTGCACCATTTTTTCAATATGAGATGAAAAAGTCAACTTAGAATCAAACGTTATACCCAAGTCTTTGACCTCTTCACGCACTTCCAGGCAAACTCCATTACATACGTATCTGTCGCATGGATCACTCCCAATATGGAAAACAAAACTTTTACTCAGATTTACTGGAAGTTCCCAAAGCTCTGACCACTCTAACATCCTCTCAATCGAGTTTGAAAGTGCTTCATGAATCTCTTTTTTGGTGGATACGTTATAAGAGCCATATATTTTAATATCGTCAGCGTAGATTTGAACGCGAATATCAGGATGTGTTTTGAGCATATTTGGCAGGTCATGGCAATAGATGAGAAAAAGCAAAGGAGAGAGAACCCCTCCCTGAGGTACGCCGCTGGGGCAGACGTAGCGATCAGAAAAACTGTCACCGATTTTTACATACATGTATCTATGAGAAAGGTATGACCTAATCCATGTGACCAGAATCGAGTCAAGTCCAAGATTTTCTAGCTTAAACAAAAGTTTGGAATGGTTGACTTTATCAAAGGCTTTCGTGAGATCAAAATAAATCACGTCAACAGACTTCCCATGATTCAACGCTGTAATCCAGTCAAAATGGCTATCTGTTAATTGAGTGGTTGTAGACGCGCCCGAGACAAAGCCGTGTTGCTCAGCAGGGATAATACGATTTTCATGCAACCAAGACATAATTTTAGCACGAATGATTTTTTCGAGTACCTTGCTGGGAGTAGGACAAATACTAATGGGCCGGAAGCAGGTTAGCATTGAAGCCCCGTACATTTTTGGTATGGGCGTAACTATTGCTACTTTCCAAATTCCAGGAACCTCGCCAAACATTAATGACAAATTGAAAAGGATTGGTAAAGGTTTAGATAAGACAGCAGCACAATATTTGAAGAAAATTTGGGGGATTCCATCAAAGGAAGCCGACGTAGAGACTTTAAGCGATTTGAGGTGATCAAAGACATCTTTTGGCTGGATTGGGACAAATGATGAAGGAGATGAAAGCAAGATATCTGTGTCTCTTGTGGGGGTGTTGATCAGTCCCTCATTTGTATGAGAGAATACACTTGAGAAGTAGTCACCTAGAGCAACAGCTTTATCTCGGTCACTCACAAAACAACGACCATATTGGTCAGATAGAGCTGGCAAACGGCTGCTTGCACCCTTCATTCGAATTTTGGATTTAATTAGAGAAAAAAGCGATCTCATACTGGGATGTTTCGATTTATGACGTTCGCGGTTGGAAACGAACTTTTTCAGGTGAAGCTCTAAGTCGGAGCAAACTTTTTTGAATGATGAGTTCATGGCAGGATTATACAGAGTGCGAAACAAGCGTTCCTTTTGAGCGAGTAGATTAAGAATGTGTCTAGGATACTTCTGATTACATTTTGCAGGGTTAGAGAGGGGAACATATCGAGAAAATCCCGCATAAATGACGGAGCAAAACCTTTTGTAAGCGTCGTTGACAGAGCTATATCCCTGAAATACGTCCCACCAGTTTACTTCTGCAAGATATCTGGATAAGGAACGGAAATCAGCTTTAAAGAAGTTAGGAATCGGCAATTCAGGAGCGCTGAACTGAGAGGTAGCAATGCGGAAGGAGACAACGTTGTGATCTGAGTTGCTGAGAGGAGGCAAGACCTTTACTTCATGTACGATTGGCGAAGAGGATAAAATAATGTCTAGTACCTTGTTATCTCTGGTTGGTTCAACGACGTGTTGCGTAAGGCCACAAGCTGAGAAAAGTTCAACGAATTTGGCGGACGTAGAGTTTGGTGCATGATTACTATCCCAGTCGACTTCAATATTAAAATCACCAAGAATAATGTTATCGTTCGTAGAGGAACTTAGATCTGAGAGGAGTTCACAAAGAGATTGGTCATCGTAGGAGGCTGAGCTTGGAGGTCGGTAAGTCAGTATTATGCGAATTTTAGTTGAGTTTGGATTCAAGATGTCCAAGCAGAGTAGGTCAGAGTTTAGGGAGGAGGGTAGCGGAATTTCTTGTAATACTAAATAAGATTTAGCAATACAGCAAACTCCACCCCCTCTTTTCCCTTTTCTGTCGTTTCTAAAAACCACAAAAGGTAGGTTGGCTACCATTTCTGAGCTCAGAATCTTGGAATTACACCATGTTTCAGAGATAAAGAGAAGGTCAGGGTCATAAGTGGATAGAAAAAGGTGGAGATGATCAAGCTTGTTCACTAAACTACGCGCATTCAGAAGAAAACATCGAAGAGTTCCAGAAAAACCGTGCCACCTTATAGGTTTTCCGACTTCCGCGAATTCTGCGAAAAGCTGGGAATCTCTGAAATGTTCTTGAGCTCGCCACGGTAGACGACCCATTGCTTGCTTCCAACATCCTTATTGCGGGCACGAGCCTCTTGCCTGAGTTCGAATTCTCGTTGCCGTTCTGCCGATGTCATGCTTCTGCGCACGTAGATGTTTTGGAAGCCGCAGGAGCGTAACTTGTATGAGTTGGCAAGTACGCTTGACCAGTGAGAGCGGGACGGCAGTAGAATTTTCAACAAACGAGGTCGAGACTCATCGTATCTTCCAAGTCGATGTACATCAGTGGGACGGCATTGGACACCCAGTGCATCCAAGATCTCACTCACCTTTTTTTCATCAAGGGCTTGCCTGAGCGAGGGTCTCGACTCGTTGGGCTCTGGAAGACCTGAAATAACCACGCTTCTTGCGCGTCTATCGGCTTCCACACCATCGGCGATTTGATCCGGGATTCTCGCAGCAAGCGTTTGCACCATTCTTCCTATTATGGGGTCATTATTATTCGCTGATATGTAGTCTAAAATCTCCTTCGTTGATAGTTTACTACAGTCGACATCGGCGTCCAAGGTAGTAGCTGTAACGCTCTTTGATGTTTCCTTTTTCTTGTTGCTAGAGGCTCTAGTGGTTCGTTGGGACATGACTGGTCAAGAAAGCGATCAATCAATGCCGGATACAAAGAAAACAGGCCAGGATAGTCTTATGCAAAACCAGAAATTGGAAGCAATTTGCGGTCAAGCAGTAGTTGTTTGCTCAAATCTAGCAAATAATAAAGAGAGCAGAATGGAAAGACACTAATAAAGCTATGATAGAAGTCTGAGGTAGGACTAAAAGGAAACGTTGACGAGAGCGTTGGCAGACCAGCCGCACGGTGCGACGCCAAGATGAAGATGTAACAGTCTAGGCGTAGGAAAGACACAATCCATTAGGTTCAGAAGAACGATCGATTACCGAGATGTAAGCTGTTGATTACAGGAGGCGGAGAATCGGCGGCGTGCAAGATGGCGACGAGAAGAGGAGTCTTCGAGGAGCCGACGACTGGAGAGGTGATTCCTCACGCCTCGGACACACGCATCCACAGCGCCGTCTACCCGTCTACCAGTGATCTGCCCGTTTACCGTCGCCTCCATAATCAGCTGTCTTATTCAGTTATTTGTGTTATTTGCCAGATAAATCCTCAGTACTCCTATTTGTATTCCCGTGGACACACCGGTAAATACCGGTCATATAACTGGTAGCAGCGAACGCGATCGGACCGAGTGAGGCAAGGGGTGAGTTCTTTCTTCTTTTTCCATCATCATTAACTCTGTTGAGTAGTCTCGAGAAACATATTGGGCCCATTCTTGAGAGTACGTCTTCAATCACCCCTTTCCTCTCCAGTTTTCGGTTCTTGTTTGACTCTTGCGATTTCTGGGACCTTTTCCCATCGATCATCGTACATCCTACCTCTACTGTTCTGTGCTTATCTATTCTATTACAAATTTTTACTCTTTTATGGACGAATTCACATTTGTGGTACTATGTTTTGTCGACTCTCACAATTTTACTCTCATCGGCTACGCACTTTCTTCCTTCCTCAGCCGATGACTCATCAAATTTGAATTCGCCACTTCCAAGTATGGCCTTTCATCAGAGTCTTTG
Source organism: Ancylostoma caninum (assembly GCA_037903475.1). NCBI lineage: Eukaryota > Metazoa > Nematoda > Chromadorea > Rhabditida > Ancylostomatidae > Ancylostoma > Ancylostoma caninum. The sequence continues at coordinate 34,225 of JBAJFG010000192.1, read as the reverse complement.
CGGAGCATGCGCAGCTCCTTCTTTGTTTTGAGCTCCTCGCACGCGCATTTCGAGGGACCGAAACTATTACCACCTCGTATCGAGGCTCCTCCCCGGGGAATCCGACGGTTATGTAGAGCATACCATCGGCATTGTTTTCATTGGTTCGTCGACGTTAAAATGGTGTTTTTCAGCGCTCTATTTGGCCAGTTTCTCAGTATGTTCGTGGTTCATTCGGTACAACGGCTAGCCAGGCGTACAGACTCTAAGTCTGCTATTTTCGGTGTGTGTTTGATTTACTGGCCCTCAGTTCAAAGGAAACATGGTTTACTCCGCGCGGATTTGCATTGTTGTTGAGTTCATGTGCTAGAGATATCCCTTCTTCTCTTCTTCACTTCTAAGAAGTGCAAAAAGGCCACAGGTACTGCTGCCTACACATTGACAAGTCTTGTCTGAATTCTTTTCCTTGCAGTAGTCCTTTCCGACCGCTGGTAATGGCTTCCATCTCACTTTGAACGTTAGCTTCATACGACGCCATGTTTTGGCTTTTCTGCGCCTAACGCCAGTGGATGTTTCCACCATCACATCAGATAACGGCCGACTCGGTACAGTATCGGCAGATTTTCTCTGCTCATCTGGGTCTCCTCCCCTCTTAATCATGTTCCAACTGCTCCCTCGTTCGTCCACACGCCGCACGACTCGCGATGCAACACAGTCACTCCTTCCACGCCGCACAGGCTTGTGTTTCCCACACTGGTTTCTCTGCTAACTTTTCATGTGTCGTCGCTTATTCCCAACCCTTCGAGCTCTGTGATCTTTCGCCTTCCTCTATCTATGTTTTGGATCTTTCCCATCAGTCCTCATGTTTCCTTTCATCTGCCACCCGGACATTCCTCCCCTGATTCCAGCATGATAAGGGGCGCCATTCTCATAACACTATACCATCTGATGCTTTTCGCCGGCAACATCTGATAGATGCGCGTCCCTGGCCTGCACCCTGAATGCATTCTGTCACAACATCTTACCATACCACACATATATATGCCCGGCTTCCAAGAACACCATCACTTCGCCGTTGCTGCCTCGCACACTCTTAGCCCCTATAGCACATTCCTCTCCCATCAAGTCGTTCTGTCTCTTCTTGCCCTTATCCTCGTGTCCCTATATTACATGTTCCTATATCAGCTACCTCGTAACACCACTATCCCTTTTACTTTCAGAGCTTGTTTGCCGCTGTCATGCCGACTACTCGCAGCGGTTCTAAGTTGTCCGCTGGGGCTGGTGCCCATTTACTGGACCCCAAGCTCGACACATCGGCATCCGAGCAACTAGCCTCATCACTCGAAAGCCTCGACGATGGCGCAACGGTCCAAGGTCGTGATGCGAAGCAGCTCCGGGACGCAGCAGCCCTCGCCATCGCCCAGGTATGGACTGACACAAGAGCCACTACGGCTCTACTTGCCCGCCGTATCAATGATGGTAACTCTGCACTCACTGAGAAACTTAACGAGTCCTTTTCAGCGGTAGGTAGGCGTTTAGATGCTCTACCCATGGTAGCTATGCTTCACCAGGACACTCAGCTCCCTCGCATTTCACCTTTTTCTGGGTCAGCTGATAACGGGACTCAATTTTCTATCTGGATCCGACGCCTAGAGGACGTCATGCGTATGCGACCCGCCGCTCTTACAAGTGAGCAGCGCGCTAATTTCCTCATCGGTTACTTAGACGGGGTGGCACGCGAAAAGGTAGAGGAACTGTCAGATGAGGACAAAAAGGACTTCGACACTATTGTTACCCACCTGAAGGCATATTTTGAAAGCCCGCAACAACGTTATGTGGCCCGTCAGAAGTTATCAGCGTGTAGACAGGAGCATGGGGAATCCTGCGCGGTATTCGCGAATAGGGTACTGAACCTAGTGCGCGCAGCCACAGCTGGGCAAGACGCCGCTACACAGAAGGAGCGTGTATTGGAGGAATTCGTAGCACGCCTTCGCGGGGATATTCGATACTTTGTGAAACTAGACAATCCCACCACTTTTGAACAAGCAGTTACGAAAGCACAAACCGTCGAACAACTGCTCAGCGAGGCCACCGCAGAACGCTTAATCTGCCCCACCAAGCCCACCGCCGAGATTCATGTCGCGTCCCGTCCTTCCCGCGAGCCTTCCACACGACTACCCACGGCACGCACCCGCAACCCGCAACGCACACCGTACCGCAGTCGATTCACATCTAATCCTCGTTCCTTTCAGGTTCTTCCTCAACGACCACCAATACGGAACGTGGAAAGCGACCTACGATGCTACAATTGCGGAGGCGTCGGACATTTTCGCCGCGAGTGCCCCTCACCTGCAGCAGGGATCGGAGGTAGTAACCGGAGCTCAGGTACGCGTTTCAACACTAACGTTGCTGCGACTGGACGACCAGTCACCCGCGCCCCACAACCTCGCCTCATGAACTGCGCAGCATCTCCTCCGTCCACTCCTGGTTATTCATCTTTGGATGAGGCGCAGGCTCACATCGCTCAGCTATCACTGTCCCTTCGGGAGCGCGAATCTCAGCTGGATCATTCGAACGCACGCGTTGCCGCTCTACTCCAACGCAATGAAGAACTCGCGCAGTCGGCTTTTGATCATCATGTCACTCCGACTGCCCCGCTTCCCTCCTTACCTGACGTACGCCTTCTGTTTCTTTGCACCATATCCGTCCTCTGTCTCCTAACACCTTGTACAGCGGTAGACATTTGGCTCTGTCCTAAGGACAAACCGACAAATCTGTTCATCGTCCCACAGTCGTACAACTGCTCCGGGTTGTTACCCATCTCGTCTACCCCTTTGGAAAAGGTGTCCTTACAAATATTTCGCCCTAACACCAAAATGTATTCCACACCTGCCTCGTTCTGCAAGATCATCCGCCACTCTGTTGTCTACTCCGTGAGTTTCTTTGGCTCTCGTCGTGAAGCACACACAGAAACTCACCTCGCGGTTTCCGCGGAGGAATGCAAGCAAATGTCGCAACATAAGCGCTGTGTTCACGGTCTCCTGACAGAACACTCCGGTATTTGGCGCTCTTCTAATCCTCTGCACATCGAGTTTCCCTCCGCTCCGTTCGGTTGCTGTGTCGAGCACATCCTACAGGTTACCAACTGTTACCTGTACCCCACCACGGTTCATGCACGCCATGCTGACGGCCCTCCGCAATCCGCCGTGGGTGATATGTCTTCTTGCTCCTACAAAGATGGCACCTGCACATTGTCCGATGGCTCGGTGGTGATTTGGTCACCCGACCATGAGGAGGAATGCCAATATGTCTTGGTCACGAAGATGTCTGGTCACTCTATGGGTCACGTGTGGCTCAGCGATTCAAAGGAGTTCGCCTTGTCATGGAATGAACGCAGTCCAGCTATTAGCGATTGTTTCAAACAACTAATTGTAACGGATCAGGGTTACGCCATCCAAGTAGTTCGTCGGAAAGGTAGGAGTGCGGCCGGTAGTGTAGGTATCGTCACGTCTAATCAACTCTCGGCCCAGCTCCTAGCGGTAGAAGGAGCTGTCCAGTCGACGATAGCATCTCTCTTCCGTCACGCTATCCAAGCCCTGTGCGAGCGTACTAACGCCCTCGCCATCGCTCTTCACGCTGCCCTGCGTACGAATCCGACACTCACAATGCGCAACCTGTTGGGCCGTCCTGACATCTCCGCCGCACACCTTGGTGGAGGATATGTCCAGATCCGGCGATGTGTTCCCATACCACCAGCTTCCGTTCGCTTTTTACCATTCAATTCCACCTGCTATGAGTTCCCTCGGGTGGAACTACGACTCCCTAGTGGGTCCCAGTGGCAAGCATTTCTGAACCCGGCAACAGGAATCCTTACCAACCGAGCTGCAGCTACCGACTGCCGGGATATCACCCAATTTTTCTTGCCTTCGACCAAGGGAGTCCAACGGTTTTCTCCACTTGATGGATCCATTTCTCTGGTCGATCCAGGTGAGGTCACTGAGATCTCCTCCCTGCCACAACTCCACGCTATTACTTTATCTCCTCAGCTAACTATTTTTCACAACCTGGTACTTACTAATTTCAGTGAAGCCTCTGCCGGGATGCACCTCCAAGAAATGTGGACCACCTTGGACCACGAGAAGGTGATCGACCACATCTCAAGGATCAGCTCGCCCCACTCCCCAACCCCGACGCCATCTTCGGACAGTCAGGTTAGTTCCCTATGGTCCTCTTGGCTTTGGAACCTTTCTTTATTTGATTTATGGGTTTCCTTTTGTTGCTTTCTTGTTTCCTTACACATTTTCAAGTCTCTAGTTCTTCTCTATCTACGTCTACAATACCCGGGGTTGTTTTCGCGAATCAGGAACCTATCAGCAGCCCGCATTTCCCGGCACCACCCACCGGTCTCGCTAGCGCGTTCAGGCCCGGCTGCTCTCTCGGACACTCCTACTGCAATCGTGGACTTCTCTCCTATGCATCCACCTATAGACCTGGACATCTCGCAGGTAGAGATTAACGCTACGGACGTTTGGCCTCCCCGCGCTTCGACGGTCTCTATGCATGTCCTCTCGCTAAACAGCCCCAAGCCATTTTTCGTGGCACAGATCCCTATCCGCGCCAACGGGGTGCCTATGTTAGCTTTGATTGATACAGGAGCGGGCATCACTGTAGCGAGTCAGTCCATTCTCGTCTTGTTAGGCATTCATCAAACCCAACCATGCCTCGTTCCATCGGCCGTAGGGATGGCTGGCATTCCTGTGCGATTCGTGGGCAGCGCACCGGTAGAACTACGCGTGGGTAACAACTCCCTCACCCAAGTAGTCCACTTCACGGAGTCCGAATGCATCCCTCGAGCAGCCGACGCCTATAACATCATCTTAGGAAACGACACACTGCAACGACTTCCACGGTGGGCCCTCAATTACGACAAGCGAACATTCCTGGTTGGTGGTGAACCCATTCCCATCTTGACTTTCGCCTCCGACAACACCGTTTCGGCAGCTCCCAACGCTCCCAACGCTCCGTTATCTCTGTCGGTACGCGCCTCATCAACCGTCATCTTGGCTCCGGTTTCCGAAACAATGGTTCCTTGCTATGTCACCAATGTTGATCCCGATTGGTCTATCATCATGGCCAGTTCCAACGTTCTTCCCGAGCACGAAGTTATGATAGCTCCATCGTTGCTCCGAACGGACAAAGCTCGACTTCTCCTCAGCAACCCGACGGGTGCCCCCAAAGTCATCTACAAGGACCAGAAACTGACCGAGGCTATACCAGTCCTCGAGCTTCCTGATGGAACGATTACAGAGCCGCAACAGCGCTTTTAGCGCTACCGTCCTTCCTGATGAGCCGCTCACTAATCCTACCAATCTTTCCCAACCTGGTTTCCATATCGACCTTTCCCATTCCGATGTCACTGACGCTCAACGACAACAGTTACATTGCACCTATCTGCTGATATTGACCAAATGAATAAATAAATAAAATAAATTCCTATGAATTCAAAATGTGAACGGAAAACCGCATGAAATTCCAGCGGAACTCGTTTCTGAGGTCAAGAACAGCTGTCAGAATCGTTGCCAAGCGAAAAAGAAAGAGATGATAAGGCGGCGGCATGCGCGGTGTCACATGAACTTAACACCATACATGCTAATGTGTACGGGTTCCCCGCTGCGGGCCTCTGCTTTGAGCAGATCGCACTGTTTCACATTATCGCAGCCATTCAAATCGGGAATTATGGGGTCAAGCTGGTGGCTTTTTAATGGGTTCAAGGTAGTGTGCCACATCATGCCATTCTTACATGAAATTTTCACCAATCTGGGCTCTTTTCGTTAGCCTAAATGTGAACAATTCTGCTTGCGGTCAAATTTTCGGGATGCTTTTCATGCAGTTCTGCACGTTTGGTTTCTACTACACTGCTTGTGACAACATGTGGTGCACGGAATATCAGAATGAAGAACGAAGGTTTTTGTGTGAATATTTAAAAATCTCGAGCATCTTCTATAAATCATCCTCATCAGTCTCCCTGAGACGCAGCCTGATCATTCATCTGCAGGTGTATCAGAAAAAAACCCTTCGCAAACCTCATTTATTTTCTTGAGCGATTGTGATGGGATCTGCATGATGACTCAGTACATGATACAAGGGCATGAGACGATTATATGAATTTTATAATAATAAGTCGGGAACGGAAGAATGGGATCATGGAGCCACTTAATAACTGAGCTGTATTCTGAGAATTCTTTCCAAGGATTGAGATCCGGGAAAAATAACATCTTCAAAGCCACACATTCACGAAAGAAGAAGAGTTGTAGTGAAGCAGCAAGTCGCGTCATACGAATGCACTTTCTGAATAAATTCTGGGGTCTGAAGTTGCGGTGCGAGAATTTAAATTGGAGTCGCGGGTATTTATACTTGGCTGCTATGAAAATTTCACTACTCATGCTATTTATTTGTTTACCAGTTTATTCATGCAGCGGCATTTTTCATTTGAAAATGGAAAACTAAGAAGACCTTAGAAAAACCATATTCAAGCGTGATGTGCAAGCAGTTGCAAGTGACTAGGAGTGCACTCAATAGTGCGCATGTCTAGATCCTTCACTCAGTGAGATTAAATCAGTCGATTTATGGAAAGTATTAATGACAAGCCTGATAGGAAAGGAGAGCCTGGATCATCTTGAAGAAGAGAACATGAACAAGTGTTCTCCTTTTTAAGATGATCCAGGCTCTCCTTTCCTATCAAAGGAGATCCAGGCTCTCCTTTCCTAACTGACTGATAGGCTGCATGGCTATCTAAAAACATCCAGCATTTACTCTTTTAGGATCTTTTCAGTGCAATGGAATCTTGGCAATGAATCATGAAAACAATCATTTTTTTTCTCAGTGCCTCACCTTCTGTCCCTAGAACAATAACTTTACTGTGACAGAAGCTCAGTGAAGATCCCCCGTTACTTTCTTTTTAAGCGTTTTATTTTTGTTCTTTGATGTGTTTTTATTATTTTGTTCTGTTCTTTGATGTGCACACCTTTGCGGTGTATCAAATAAATAAATAAATAAATAATTAAGTAGATAAATGATGGTGCAAAGTTCTGAGCGATACGTTTCAGAATCTCTCTATCAGATCCTATGTGGAACGGTGGTACTTCGAGCTTGGATAATCAAATCAATTGGCGTCCACCGCTTCTCCTTGACTAACCCAACCTAACCTCTCTATTATCTCGCTTACCATAGTATTAAATTTTTTATTCATTAATGATCTAACCATTTCAATCATTTAGTTCTAATCCATTTCAGAATGATAGGCATTCTGATCCAGTTGTTTCACAACAAGAGCTCCAATATTATTACATCATTAAGTCTACTACGATCTGTGTTGCACAGTACGAAAAAAGAGAGGAATTTCAAGGCAGGGTTTCAAAAGTCTGTCCATTTTCAGCGGGGTCAGAGGTAAATTTTCGGAGCCAGTGATGTGCTTACGTGGAATTCATTCCTTGTTTGTCCTGTTCTATTTATTTACTACTTCATCAGTGATTGGTGAGTAACGTGCCAAATAACAGAGGAGATTGCACGACCATCAAAACACAGAGTTATGAAGTTGTCAGTGAACAATATCACTATAGTTTGTATTATATCAAAATACATATCTCTATAGAACAATTTTCTAATAAAGTTAGCTTGGGTGTTCTATTTTCTGTCCGGTTAAAGGTGTGTACGAGTCTTTCGGGATTTCCTCAACAGCTAAGTTAAGACGGTTTTTAGGTGAAAAAGTTATGTTCGAGCTGAAAGAGTTAAAAAACCAAAAGACCAATAATGAACTAAATTACAAGCAGCTTTTTGGCCTTTGAGAAGGTCGAAACATCACGACAATAATAAACTTTACCACCTAAGAACTTGTTTGGGTTAGTAGTAAGAGATAGTAGATTTCATGATTATTACTATTTATTTCGAAGAGTTTCCCAAAATTTAAAATGAAAACCATATGTGAACAGAAAGAGCGAATTCCAAGCAATAAAAAAACTGATTTGAATAGATAAGAAAATTCTGTTTATAAATCAAAATTCTTATTAATGAACAACAAGGTCATTTTAATACAAATTACTTGTGGTCGATGTTTTAGCTGACTGATTTGTTTATTAGTATAGTTACAATGCCCTGAAAGTTGGAAAAGTAGAAAAGAAAATCTATAAAGTGACAAAATTCCTAAAGGATTCGTCGGCCTTCTAGTGTTTTTATCACATCAAAGCAGGAAAACTGGCTGTTAACACGGTAAGAGCAAGTAATTACAGGCGGTCTACTCAACTCTGAGTAGGTGTTTTCTCGTTGAGACACTGGAGCACAAGACAAGAGTGGAACAAACACTCGTAAAATTGGCGCTGAATCTGGGCCAGTGTGTGAGGTCGTAAAAATACCGTACTCTCGTCACGTTATCAGTGTTTTTCACCGAATCGAACCGTTACTTTGGCAGAAACAGCCAAACAGTCAAACAAGGAAATGTCGCACGCTTCAGAAAGTTCGCCGCGCCGACAACGATGTGATTTTATGGACTATATCAGATGAAGGATAATGGCGTACGGGGGTGGTGTGAGAAGTGCAGATGAAGCGAGAAATTTGAATGGGCCGCCAGTGGCGCGTCCTCTTCGGAGGGCGTGCGATCGCGCTGAGAAGACCTTGGCGTCTGACAGCCCTAAAACCCGAACCCATCGCGCCGCGGCATCCCTTGCCACAACCGCAAAATTGCGTGAAACGCGATATCGGGCAGGAAAAACACAAACGCATTTCCGTGACGAACAATGGCTTGGAAGCATTTATGTCTTATGGCTACTGCAGGAAGGATTTGAGATTCGTTCCGTTAAGTAAAGTTAAGTAAAGAGCACCGCAGCTTTGGAAGGAAAGCAAGGCAATTTATCATTCATCCTCTTTGTAGATCAATATAATTTTCGGATCTGTAAATAAATTGGTGAACATATTAATAAACTGCTCAGTTTTTATTTTTTCCAAAGTGTACCCACTTTTCACAGGGCTGGCAAGGTGGTCCAACTGAACTCGAACGAAAAATGTTTGAACAGAAATCTGGTGATTTCAAGTGATATCTTGACGAACTTCTGACATCTGTTCGAAATCTGCCGCATTTTGTGCATTCAGTATTCCCAAAATGCTGGAATAAACCGACTAAAATCTGGAAATTTTTGGGTAAATAAGCCTCTCCACTTTACAAATGAGAATCCCTTTCCTACTTTTTTTTCGAAAACTATTAGGGTGGTCAGAAAGTCTTGAGCCGATTTTTTTAAAAGTTTCAGAACTTTCGATTCTTGACCAGTACCACGACCTACCATGTGGTATCATCCTCTATCAGTATCACTCTCGAAACCGATAGGTATATATACCCAGATTGCCTTTCTTAACTTTAATTACGACGTCAATTCCACAAGTGCACATTCGAGCGATTATCTTCTATGAATGGCGCCGCGGCACTGGAGCGACGGAAACCGTTCGCAACATCAACAACGCATTAGGAGAAGACACTACTTCCATCAGCACTGTCAAATGCTGTTTCGCTCGCTTCGAAGGAGGAGATACGGACTTCGAAGAAAAGCCTCGGTCGGGACGCCCCCTCAAGGTGGAAGACTCTGTCATTCTCGGCGCCGTCAAAGAGAACTCGCAAGTTAGCATCCGCAGTCTTGCGACGAGACTCAGATGTAGCCATCAAACAGTCCTTAGTCGCCTTCAGCTCCTCGGCTACAGAAAAGTGCTGACTCGATGGATCCCTCGTGTCTTGACCGATAGTACGCGCTTCACCCGGATATCCATTTGTCATTCTCTCCTTCTCCGCCCTCAACGAAAAGAGTGTCTGAGGGATCTGATTACCGGAGACGAGAGTTGGGTCCTCTACGATTCTAATACGCGTCGTACCTTGTGGCTCCCTCAAGAAGAAGACCCTCCAACGCAAGCCAAATCGGACCTTCACCCTAAGAAGTGTCTCCTTTGCTGCTTTTGGGATTCGCGAGGAATGCTGTATCACGAGCTGCTCTCGCAAGGACACACCGTCACCGGTAGCGTTTACGCCAATCAGCTCCAGAAATTAGCGGACGCTGTTCGAGAAAGACGGCCGAGACGAGCTTTTGTCCACCTGGGCCACGATAACGCCAAGCCCCATGTAGCTAAAGAGACACGTGAAAAGTTGGAGGAGCTGGGCTGGGACACGGTTCCCCATCCACCCTATTCCCCTGATATTGCCCCCTCTGATTATCATTTGTTTCGCCCCCTCAAGGCATTCCTGGCTAAGAAAAAATTCACCAAACTTGAAGATGTTGGAAGGGCGGTCAGCGACTTCTTTGACTCCCAGTCTCCCCAGTTCTGGGAAAAGGGGATCGCTGATCTGCCCATTAGGTGGGACATTGTAGTGGCTAATGATGGTGATTATATTGTTGAGTAAAATTCATTGTATGCTGAATAATAAAATAAAGAAAAAAAAAGGTGTCAAACGGCTCAAGACTTTCTGACCACCCTAATACTTCTTTTCGATATGCAGCCCTTGCAGTTACTCAAGCCCTTTTTGGGGTATGCTGCGCGTTCGCCTCCATAGAATTCCTTTCCCGATTTTCACCCGAGTTAAATCAGTGGTGGGAATTTGGAAATTATGAACGTTACCGAGAATATTCTTTTCATAGGGCTGGCAAGGTGAGCTCAATCGAACTCGAACGAAAAATCTTTGAACAGAATTGAACAATAACAAACAGTTTCCGAGAATATTCTAGTGTTTATGGTCACCCAGAACGGACAAGTTTTTTCTTCCAAAAATGTAACATATTTCGCAATCTTTAGCAACAGTTGCTGTTACCGCCTCAAACTAGTTGGTTTGGCCGGTTATGCTTATTTTTGTCAATAGAACTGGTCCATACAGCGGTGAGATAACTACGTTCTCGGGAACGTTCATGAATCCCACCGCGGAATTATGTATGATCTTCTACGTACCTATTATTTGGTCCAAAACCAATAGGTAAGCATCGGCCATACATTACCTACCGATACTTTTCTCTGGGCTCCGAAGTCATCCACTGCTGGCTTAACGAGCACTCGAATGGACATTTTTTAACGAACAAGTGGTATGCCGATGCTGACTCAGGCCCAGCCCCCAAGTTCACGGGTAAAAACTACAGATGTGATTTCGAACAGTCCACAGACCAACACTCGTCACTTACTTTTACCCTGCTGTTGAAATAATGGCAGCACATTTTGTCCAATAACATCATGTAGAACTCAACCTTCGTTGTAAAAAAGGGCATTCCTGTTCTGGGCTGTGTAATATATGACCTATTCCAAAGGTATTTGTCATGACGTGGCCTAAAATGTTCGTCAGCACATATCCAGTGCGAAAAGAGGAGATGGGAGAAAAGTCCCTCGGATGTTGTCGCCTACAACAAAGTCCTTTTCGGCCACTAAGCACTGTAACCCATCTCATCCACAGAAATTTCCATCCCAATCAGTGGCATGTCCATCTGCGACCCTCCTTCAAGCGGAAGTGATGACCTTTTTCCCTGTACAGCGATCAGCTGATGCTGCTGCGGTGGCGTAATAAACTAAACAGCATTTAAAAAGAGCACATATGAACTGCAGGCTACAATCCGAGCTCAGATTCGATACAGAGTTAGGAAATGAGGGAAGTCATTTGTACACCAATTTCTGAGCTAACCCTCGCTGTCGCCTTTCTGAGAGTATATATTAACTTAAGTTTAATAATAGATCATGTGCAGCCTCTCATTAAGTACATGCCTATTTTCAAAAAATTGTTTGCCGCAATTTTCGAGAGATGAAAGAATAAAATTCTTATAGTGAGGGAATGGATCCGGAGGCGTTTACGACGTCCTACTTCGATTCAGCATGACTAGGAAATTCCTCCCCTTAGTCATCTTCCGACTCCTTTTTTTATTCTCTTAATCGAAATATCGATGATGGCTTTCGTTACCTCTTGTTCTCCTTGTGTTGCGAAGCGTTTTAAGTGCATTAAATAGAGTGAATAATTTGGAGTCGACTAATAAAGAAACAAATGGTATCTCAACTCCACTGGTCAAATTCCTTAATTCGCCATCATACCGAAAGGAATCCGGAGAATGAATCTGGCCTAAATTTCTTAGTTATTACGAAGAGGAATCTGAAGGCTTTATTGTCACAAGTTCTTAGCATATTGAATAGTTTCTAGCATCATAGATTTTGTAACTACTTTTGAGCATAGAGAGCTCTACGAATGTAGTCCCAATTTTCCCTCAGGAAAATTCGGAACAAAGCACAAGCGTTTTTCACACCTACATTATTTGAGCGTCTACTCTTCATTCGAAAACCAGCAGTCATTTTGAGTGGCTGGGCCTGCCAGTACCAGCTACCTCTGCCACTTTGCCCGCATAATTTTGAGTGCTCTGTATTAATTTCTGCATTTTTAAATATTCACCTATTATCAGTTTCTATGCAGTTAATTTTGTTTATATTGAACTGTTCGAGTGTACTTGTTCCTGTTACTCATGCACCCTTTGTTTTGTGTTGTTCATTTACAACCTCTCACCACCCGCGAGGAAAATGACTGGAGGTGAAAACGAGAATTGAGGGAAAATGTATCCAATTCCACATGTCTACCCGAGAAATATACGAAAAGCCGATTTTAGAAAAAAAACCACTGACATACTAATCCTTTGGAGCGCCTAAAAATGGCGATTGCCCCCGAACTTCACCACAGTGGAAACAATGGATGCCCGAGAACGCGCAACTGAAGCGGTCTAATAGCCGCTCGGCGCCCCTGCGGCGCAGTTGTTTTCGAGACTACGAGAATGTTAGCCGGATGAGCGCGAACGGCCGTGCTCGTCGAGCGTTTTCTGAATGCAAAGCATCAGCCGAAGAAGCCTCTCGACTCGTGTGCTCACGGAAAAGTCCCAGAAGAAGTACTGAGGAGAGAAAAACTGGAAAAACTGGGCGCTGATGTTTGATGACAATGACGATTCCCTGGGGACTAATTGGTATGCAGACTTCATTCTCCGGCAAGGCAGCCGTTTTTGCACCACCCCCAGCATAATCTCTCTGGTGAGTGGTTTCAATTTTTGAAGGGGCTTACATGGAAATAGTGTTAAAAAGGGGATTATTTCTCATTATGTACCAGGAAAAATTATTATAATCCCCTAAAAATGCAAAATATTGGTCCTGTAGTGTCCGATTTGACAGATTACCCTACAGGAATGGCCACGTAGTTTAATGCATCCAAAAAAGGAACAGAAGCGAGAAGATGCGGAAAAAATCTGGGAGTTATTTTACCAAAAATGATCACGGAAGGAAGGAACGAAGAGGAGTGGAGGAGAAAAAGGAAGTAAAGGAGCTAGACGAATAGTAGGAGGAATAGGATGGGAGAGGACGAAGAGAGATAGAGGGGAAAATCGGGTAAAAAAGAGAAAAAGGTGAAGGGGAAGATAAAAAAAAGAGCGAGGAGTGAGGCAAAAACTAGAAGAATTTGAAATTAGAGCTGAAGATGGAGAAGTTGCGGAGAAGAGAGGATGAGGAGGAGGCGGAGGGAAGAAATGGAGTAGTGGAAAAGATGATGTGAAGGGAAAAAAGGACAAGTGGGAAGCAAAGTAATAGTGAACATAAAAGGAAGAAAAGAAACAAGATGGGAAAAAAGAAGAGGAACAGTAAGAAGAAGAAGACAAACGAAGATAAGAAGAGAGATGGAGGGGAAAATCGGGTAAAAATAAGAAGAAGTTGAAGGGGAAGATAAAAAAAAAAGAGCGAGGAGTGAGGCAAAGACTAGAAGAATTTGAAATTAGAGCTGAAGATGGAGAAGTTGCGGAGAAGAGAGGATGAGGAGGAGGCGGAGGGAAGAAATGGAGTAGTGGAAAAAGATGATGGGAAGGGAAAAAATGACGGATAGAAAGCAAAGGAATAGTGAACATAAAAGGAAGAAAAGAAAGAAGATGGAAAAAAGAAGAGGAAGGGTGAGAAGAAGAGGACAAACGAAGACAAGCAAGAAGATGAAGATTAGGAAGTAGAGAAAAAAGAAGAAGATGGGAAGGAATGGAAGGGAGAGGGGGAAAAGAAAAATGGAAGGAAAGGCAAGGAGAGGAGGAAAAGGAAGAAAATTAGTCTTTAGAAACGTAATTCCTATTCGAAACACTACAATACCCGCACTAAGTTTGTTAAAAATGAGCGTTCAGAACGCGGATTTGCGTTCTTTTCGTTCCAGGGCGATAACTCATCGTAACAAAGCGATTCACAGACCAAACTAGGAGTCAGATGCAGAAGTGGAGTGGGCTAGCATATTTCATGGAACCAGCACTAAATTTCGATTTTGAACATTGAAATTCCAGAGTCATTTATAGAGCTCGGATCATGCCGCGCATCAAAGTATGTCGCGCGCCATGTGCGGCAAGGCCGCGGCAGGATTAAAAACTGGCAAATTTCTTTGTTGAAAATCAGAATTTAGGGCTGATTTCATGAAATATGGTAGCCCACTTCATTGGCGTTTTTGGCCCCCTGGTTTGGTCTGTGAATCGCTTTGTTACGATGAGCTATAACCCTAGAACGAAAATAACGCAAATCCGCGTTCTATGTGTTCATTTTTAACAAACTTAGTGCGGGTACTGTACATATTTTGGGCAGAAGGCTAGCAACTGTGCTGGGCAAACTGTGAGGCCAAATCCCTGATCCGAACCTACCGTACCTATCTATCTAAGAAAGTCCCTTTGCTCCACATGGATACACCCATACGAATGAAATCGGAGCGTTTGCTAAGAAATACTGGCCAGTAGCGCGAATAGAATAAATTGAGATCCACTAGATTATGTGGATCAATAGGAGAAAGATGGAAAACGGAAATGTGGTTTCTGCTGCTAATTAGCGGCAGAGAAGCCGATTTACGGCTCAAAACGAAAAATTCAGCTCGGGGCACCACCTACAAAACGGATTTTAGCTAGCAAATAGGGGCAGTCCTGCCGACGACTATTCAGAAATAGAAACAAGATAGGTATGTCTATTATGCGCCCTGAAATATTTTCAAAAATCAGTATCTGTTAGGTATTCACAAGGTAACCTTTCAGATTCGTAAGCTGGCTGTGACATTGTATAATACATCAGATTTTGCAAAGTGCAGTGCATCTCCTATATGCGTAGGGGTAATACATAACAAATACATATGGGAAACATGTGTAACTGAGGTTGAATGTCGGAGCAGAATTGGAGATTTTCAATGATAATACATCAGGGCTCTACGCAGATGGCTCCTAGTGGTATGAAAATCAATAATATTCTCTGAAAATGAAGTTTGCATGGATATGAATTACTCGAACGTCTCCGATTTCCACTCAAATTTAGGCCGAACTTCACATAACACGAGCATTTCGAGAAACAACAATGGATGCAGCTTTGTTCTTAAAGTTGTTGACGAATCGGTGAGAGGATGAGGAGAAGGCGGAGGGAAAAAATGTAGCGGAAAAAGATGATGTGAAGGGAAAAAGGACGAGTAGGTGTTTTTCTTCTGATTTGCGGTTGAATTCCACACATTTCCTTGCGTACTTTTTTGTCCTCTCTTTTATCCAAACCTTTCGAGTAGGAATTGATGATATGAAACCTAAGAGTGGACAGTGTTTATTTTTTACATCAAACTTATAAAAGGATAAGGAAAAAAGAGAGACGAGAAGGCGTGGAAAAAAGACAGGAATGATAGAAAAAAAGCTATGTTTCTGCTGGGCTACGTATGTAAAAACTTCATATTTGGTGGAAAAAATGGAGAAAATGAGCTAGCGAATTTCCACTATGCTCCAGAGGCAGCTTCAAAGGACTGTTCGACGCTATGTTTAGCACTCCTAGCGAGAAAAAAAGCTTCTATTCCCGTGGAATTAACTAATGAGTGTCGAGTCAACAACATACCTCAATTTGCGAGTAATTACGTGCTGATTGTAGATGATTAGGGCAAATTTGCAGTAAATTTACGAGCACAAAGCTGTACTGCAAACTGTATGACGGAGAAAAAAACGGATTAATTCAATGATGCGCCACACATGGTGAAATATTCGTCGACAAATAACTGGAAGTGTATGTGTAAATAAACCAAACCAATGTGAACAGAATACCAAAATAGTGGGGGTAATCCACAAGACAGCCAAATCCGGAATTATCGATAGTAGTTGCACAGTGTCGGAAGTACGGATATAACACAGCAAGAGGGTCAAGTGTGGACTTAACCTTTGTCGAGGCAGAACTCCGCCCCCGTTGCTGTTCAAAAGAAGCGAAGCCGAGCGAATTATGCTAATCCACAACGTTCTCCAATTCCTAGGTCTTGCAGGATCTTCCCTTTCACCAGCACTGGAGATGACTTCGCTTATGGCATGTGTACTTGCCATAGGGTAGCTTCAAAGGTAGAGGAAACAAACAAAAAGTTCATTTTAAGTGATGGCAGCTGTAAATAGCATAGCCATAAATGTGCTGTACATAGTACACTCAGTGCTGATAATGAACAAGTGAGCGAGAACTGGAATCAGCCGCTGCGGGTGGTGCTGTGCTGGATGGACGGACGGACGTGTGCCGAATCGATGTCGGTACCAATCAACACCGCAACCAGGTTAACGAGAACAGTGCAACAGCCACATACGTATTGTTATACATGGAGACGAAAACGAGACCGAATTCGTCACTGCTCGCTCGTCGGATCATTACGGGTCGACGGAGCAAGCAGCCGACGCCTTGGATTCGTTTAGTAACAAAGTAACCAGGAGGTGGACTGCGAAATCTTGACTATACGATGCAAGACGTGAAGTAAGAACTTAACCCAACTGGGTAACGCTAGGTGTTTCGCTCACACTCTACGTACAATTTAATAGGCCTGAGCCCTAAAGCGTGACCATGATTTATCCCGCATACATCCATAGCCAAACATGGCTCACCTAGGAATACACGACAAATTTCTTAAATATTCTCATCTCTGCACAAACTCCCAGCTCACCTTCATTTTAAGCAATCTTATAATGCAATTACCTTGATATATAATAATTTAATAACAGTTATAATGATTTTCTTTCCTGCATTTGATTTTTGCATTATTACTTTTAGTACCAATCAGACTGCCAAACTTTTTGAGTGGCCACGCCCCACCCCCTTTACCGGGCACCCCCCCCCGCCCTTCCTCGCGGCAACAATTTCCGTATTAAGTAAACCATGGATATTATACTAATTGTAGTAGATTCCTTTTCCGCGCGTAATTTTTGGACTATTACTATAGCTCAGTTTTTATCAATCAAAATGGCAAAATTTTCGGTTCACCACGTCCCGCCCCCTTCGCCGGGCGCCTCCCCCCTCTCTCACGGCAAAAAAATCTGCGTCCATTGAATCATGGATATTATGATAATTATGATAATTTAGTTTTCTGCTCATAAATTCTAGATTATCAGTACAATCCCGTGATCTGTGATGAGAAATATCTTCCGAACGATTTTTATATTTTAATCTGGTTCCTTATCCATGATTTATCCCTTCTGATGAACGCGATGTATCGAATGTGTTGATGTGGTTTGCATATCCTCCTGTACGATAACAACTTGTCCACCCCTTCCATTGCAGGGCATCTCTATCCAGTTGAGAAACATCCATTGTTGCCTCCATTAATGCCCCTCGTGCTCTAATGAACTGACTACGGAGTTTTCGATGTTTCCAAATAAACCTTCTATTCAGTTTTTCTCTCGCCAACGCACCGCTTTTGCGCCAATGAATGAACGTGTGGATGGATAAAATATTTCCGAGCAGAATGTACGAAAACTTGCAGGAACGAATATACTACCTCCGCTGTGGTTTTCACACCCAGCTAGATTTGATATGGATTTCTGATGGTTTCGCATAATCGATTAGATTCACTTGTCCTTACCTGATTACTCTGAAATGCCCCAAAGGGCCACTAACTTACTTATTTAAACACTATTCCATTGTTCCCTATCGGAGCCAGAAGAAAATTTAATCTGTCAGTTTAAAACATCATAGATCATCTTTGAAATCTAGAGATGAAATTTTTCGCTTCATCAGGAGGCCCTGATTCAACCATTCTCATGTTGCAATGGAAAACTTTGTGCCAATACATATGTACATATGCACAGCATTCGTTAAATCTACTATAGCCCTAAAGATTCTTTCATAGCGACATCTCTTACTATTTCATATTTTTCAGTAGATTTTCTCCCCGTTCTTTACCTGTACTTTGTGGGAACAAAATGTGGACCATCTCCAAGTTGGTGAGTTTTCACCAGGTAGCTAATTCACTCACCATTCACACGTTTTAATTGTTGAAAACACTTGTAAATTGTTTCAAACGATCATTAGTTACCCGCTACCTTATTCTTGCCAATATTTTAGTTTCAGTATATTTCCCAAAGCTCTAAAAAACATTCTACAGGTTCAACCGGACTGCTACGACTCAAATGTGTAGTAGATGTCAATTGTAGTAAGCTTATCCCTCTTACCACTCTAGTGACCTAGTTTCTCTTCTTCATCTAGCGCTACAAACACATCAGAGCAGATCCTTTTTATTTTTTCATTATGCACCTCTTTTTTCTCTTCTTTATAATTAGCTAAACTAAGTCACCCATTTTCCATCATCCTTTCAAGAAAATCTCTACGTTCACAATGGAATGTGTTAAAGCCCAAGCGACGACGCTTCCTGTCAGCAGCTCCGGAGATTGCTCAGAAGCAGATGGATCCATAGGGCGTTTTCATCTTTTGCGTGATGTGATGTAAAATATGCATAGCGAACGAATGACGAATGAACCGGGAAGAACATGGATAACATCAAAGCAAACACGTAGATGCAATGCGGAAAATACATAAACAACTATTTTGATGAAGTTTAAAGGAAACAAAGTGAAAGAATTCCAATCAAAGAATTGAGTCCAACCTCAGAAGAACTGAAAGAACATTAAAATCCATGGATTATTTGTTTTGCCAGGATTTCTTGGGCAGAAATTGAAGAAGGCGAAGGGAAATTTTTCGGTGGAAATTACTGCTTGGGCAAATTTGTGACATGGTATACTGAGGTTTCTATTGAGGTAAAGCCTTAACGAAAGCTTAGACTACCGAAAAAAAAACTTTTCCAATTTTACCCTATCGAATATCCTTTTCCGGAGAGCATCGTTTTAATCAGTTTAGCATAAGCTTCTTAATAGTACATACCTAGCTTGGAGAGCTTTACGAGGCTAAATAGGCCAAGCATTAAACGCCTTCGCTCTGACATTATGTTCGACGATTAGCGATTAAATGTTCCTGCTTATTTTGTTGTAAGGGAAAAATTCAAGGAGAATGCATTTCTACAAAGAAGGAGTTTTTCATTTACTTGTTTATTTTGAAGTGAACTTGAACAGCTAACACTCAGGATAAACATGCCAAAAATAGAAGCATGTTTTTAAACAACATGAAAACTATTAGAAAAGAAAAGAGGAGACATTTACCTATTGTTATTCAGCTATTGTTCGGTGTTTTATCGCTTAGCAAAAAGCCGGTGGCAGTTAGACATTCATGGATATTTTTGCACGCAAGAAAAGTTTTCCCTGAGCCATTGTTAATTGTTTGGTTAATCCAGAAGCAGCAAGTAATCCAGAAGTTTAATTCAGAAGCCATGCTAATGTTTTCCAAGAGGGTAGTGAGTGAGTCGTTCAACGATAAATTAGGCTAATCAAGGAAGTTCTCCAGAAAATAGATCCTCAAGAGAACTTCTCCAGCATTAAATGGGGTTCCTACGGCTCGAGCAAGGAAAGCTTGCGGTCCCGTGAGGCCGCCGCCACGCCGGAGTCAAGCAATTGAATTAAAGCGGAAAAAATTGAATGGCGTCGAGACTAAATGATCCAGAAAAACGTGGCTATCAGCTGCGTAAGGAAAAGGCAATGAAATAACATACGCATGAGTTCGTTATCCACAAAGCTGGTGGATTTGAATCGAAGCTGTTATGCACGTGTGTGTGTGTGTATGTGTGCCGGCAGCCAGCGAACGAACGACGAACGGTGGCTTATGCTATGCTGCTGCAGCTGTGTGAGGAGGCAGAGCAGCAGCAGCAGTTCGAAGACGCGCCTTCGCATTGGCATCGTTATGTGCAAAGTTGGACGAGGGATCGATTGTGGGTGTGTGGGCGTGTGTGTGTTGTGTTTTTGCTCTCAGCAACCTCATTTTGAACACATACTTTATGCTGGCAGTTCCAGAAAGCCGCAAAGCCGATGCACACGTCAGGGGCTCACTCTCACTTATTTAGGCTCGTCACATTCACCAGCCCTCGGCCGCGGCTAATTTCATGGATTCATTCAACCGACAAGTGCAAACTTCTCGCATGAATTGCTAAATGGCTTTTGAATCTGAATCCTTTGAAAGTGAGAGAATCCAAAATTGGGAAAAAACTAGAAGTCAGCTTTATATTGTATTTTATCCGTAGCGTCATAGTGATAGACTCCACATATGCTACAGTGTTACATCCCTGGTTTAAAGAAAGTTGGCAGCGCAGCACTATGGAGGAAAAGGGGGCGGTGCCACTGTTGTACGATTGGTGCATCCAAAAAAAAAAAGACCCTTTTCCTACCCTCCAGTGTCAACTCAAGTTTCCGTTCTCATTCGAATTGCTTGTGGAGCATTGTTCCTGAAGCAGTGGCGACGCAGCCCCTCACCCCCCCCCCCCCTCCCTCGCAGCCACCCTGAGCATGAGTTTTCAAAAGTGCTTTGTAAAACAAGTGAAAACTTCGTCCTGGCTTACTTCTGAATATTTAGTTTTATTATTATTTCTCTTTGATTTTTATCATCTAGTGCTATAATTATTATTACTGATATTTTCACTACTCCATGCAGACCCCTGAAGACGCCATTTTTCTCCAAGCCACTAGACCGTGCCCCCTATCCCCCACCACCATCTATGTATGGCTTGCAGCTTCGCTTCTGTGTCGGCACTGACTGAAAGTTATATGTTTCGCTTCACCAATACGTCATTAACTGCGTTTTCAGGCAGTGAAGCGTAATGAGCCAATCGCAGATATGCGGGACCGCCCACGTTCTCCGTATAACGCTCAACACCCGTTCACATCTGTGAACATAAACACACATGACTGTCATGAACAAGACAACACACAAGGGATGGACTAGCATGGAAGGCCAGGAATGAATTGGATTGGATGAATATTGGATGAACCAGTCGCACAACAGCGGCACCGCCATATTTTCTCTCAAAAAGCCTCTTACAAAAAAAACCAGGGTTCATTAAAGGCGCACAGTGTAACGCATAATTGTAGGAAATCTGCATTAAACTCACCAGCAAAGCTGAGATTTCTCACTGAAATAGGCTCGATCGAATTACGGTTACCCAATATTCGAATCTGAATTTTATTTGGCGAATAATAGAGATCTAGGAGAACAGGGCTTTCAAGGTATCAAGCACCGGAAACCCTTTGTTTTTCGAGTAGTTGCAGCAGTCTTATTGCAATCTATATAGTATTTGTAGATGTTATTCTTAAAAGTACAGTAAGCACTAACAATAAGGTCTACCAAAAAACCACTACTATACAGTGCTTATCCATTATTCTTGTTTTATGGACAAAAATAATGAACATACCACAGACGACGTGACATCGAAAAAAGAACGTCTATTTCACTCGAAACCATGGAAACACAACGTGATAACAGCACGGAGATTTATTGCAAACCACGCGAAGGAAATATTTTGCTCGCATAGCTTCATGTGCAGCCTCAACAGACACAATCCGAGACGTTTCCGGGGAAAAACCACAATTTTGGAAGAAAACTCTCAAAAAGTTCGCGAGCAAAGAACACTGGAGGTTTTTGCTCGTGAAAGCCAAATGTTCGCGATAGTGTTCGATGATTGGCCGCGTGGTGTGTTGATTGTAATTGAATTGACACTTTGATTGTGGCCGGCGTAGCGTGAGCCACAAGGGCAGTGGACGCGTGAAGATAAGAGTAGAGAGTTACCCAACAAACAATTCAAACTTGCGAGATCCCCTAGTATTAGAAATCCATAACTCTTTTATTTCTCAGAAAATGATGCTTGTGTCGAAAAATTGGTTCAGCAAAAAGATTCATCTAAAAATCCTGAAAGAGCAGGAACATCGTGACAAGAAAAATTTCAAAAAAAAAACAGATGAATTCAACTGGATAATTAAAAGGTTCGGCATCTGATTAAAACATGTATGGATTCAAGAGAGCCTAGAAAATAGTGAAAGAAGGAAGAAAGAGTTTTGTAGGGATTCAATAAAATTGGGAGTTTCCAAGGTTTCACCCTAGGTAACTATGTACTCTGCGTCCGCAAAAGAGGGGGGGGAGGGGATGGGGTGGAGGGAATGTAAGCAACCACAAATGAAGTACAGCTTAACACTCTTCCGAACTAGTTCATTTATTTTTTTCCACTTTATGCTTTACAAAACGATGTCGTGTTATGTACTGCAACATGTACAGTGGACGTCAATGGCATTGGCCCATCTACGGCCTCGAGAAAGACGTCGCGCAACCGCACCGCGCGCGCCGTAACCTATGTATTCTGCTGCTTTCATGCAATTTCTAGCAGCTTCTCTACCTGATTTTAAGGAATTTCGAGCGAATCGGGAAGAAAAGACCCAAGAAATAGCTTTCCGGCGACGACGACACCGATCCAGGCGCGCCGCTGCGTCCTTCTTGAGACCGCGAATGGGTCATCACCATTCCCGTCCACTGTATGTTGGTGTAAATAATCGAATTTTTCTAGAAAACAACTGCAGCCTTTATCATTTTATTTCTGGCATCAATTTTTCTAATAGTCGTGGGACAATGGACTAAAAAATAGGGAGTAAGCTATGCAAAGCATGTAGGGTTCTATTCTCGCATGAGCCCTTAACCGTTTAGAATGCCTCAAATTGCTTGCAATTTATCCACGAAGGTGAAAATGGCGACCTGAAGAAGAAATGAACCTGTGCTAGCTACCACCGCTTGCAAGAAGGGTACTTGCAGGAACGGCACGTCACGAGATTTTGGGATTAGATCCCCAGCAGAGGCATCGTACTGATCCAGAAACCAAGTCTAGGAGCTGTGGACGTGATAAGTCCTTGTTGAAGGCTAGAGATTGCACTGCATATGCAAATTTTTGGTCAATCCGTGAATATCATCTACACGGAAACTGTTCATTTCAATAGCATAACCAGTTCAGAAAAAATCATGGAGAACGAGGCTATGAATACATCAAAATAAACAATTATTTTTATATTTTTATAATATATACCTCGGAAATTTAGACGCATAATAGATGCTTATCAATTAATTCATTCAGTCTCTAATGCATTCGTTCATCCTTTCCTTCCTTCATTCATTCATTCACTCAGCCAGTCAGTCAGCCATTCACCACCTGTTCAAGGGAACGATAAGAGAGGGAGACCTGTGACTATATGTGAATGTGAATAATAATTATACAAATCCAGAACACAGAAGATATTTCCATACACGAAGAAATCTAGTAAAATTGTTGGACAATACTGAACTGCACTCAATCCTAGATAAATGAAGAGCGAAGAAATGAGAAATCCAGAGTTAAGCCAAAATCCTATAAGATCCTACCCAGTGGGCTAGAATACTGGAATGCATGTCGTGGACAACGACAGTACTGCCCGTCAATTCCTGAAAAGGCTCTTCTCCAGAATTTCATATACGTAGTTGCAGAACCTTGCAGAGCTTACCAGGTTCTCCTTCAGAGCCGATGATTCCCGCTTCGCCGTCAGTGCCAGTTTCTCCTGGCTCACCTGGCTGCCCTCTTTCACCTTCTGGTCCTACGTCGCCATCCATGCCGTCATCACCGTCGTCACCTGGCGGGCCCATGATGCCTTGTGAACCTTGAAATCCCTAAATTGCAAACTGGTTCATGCGTAATGGAGCTAGCACAGAGGTAAGCGTTTACCTTAGCACCGGTCTTCCCTTGGCCTCTAATTCCATCCATCCCTGGTACACCAGCCGGTCCAAGCTCTCCATCAACTCCTGGACGTCCTTCTGCTCCTATCGTTCCTGAACACCCCTTTCAATTCTACTGCAAGGGTCTTAAACAGAAGTGTAAGCAACCTGGCGATCCTGGATTTCCATTCCGACCTGGAATGCCAGCTAGGCCGACAGCTCCTCGCAAACCTCGGGCTCCTGAAATTGACTGGTAGATGAGAGGCGGGTAGATGAGACGAGAAAATTGAAGGCCTTGATTGTGCCTAATTGGTTTAGAAAGCCCAAATCTTCCTAAATTCCGCGATGAACGCTCACCTCTTTTTCCAGTTTTTCCTGGCGGCCCTTGCTCTCCTTCGGGGCAGGTCACGCATGAGTTCAGAAGCGGTGTGTACTCAACGACATCATCGAAATCCTGGAAACTCATTGTTATGTTGAAACACAGGGTATTCTTGGATTTCTCATTCACAGATGCGTCATCTACAATGGCATGAAAGAAGGTCATTGCCATTTTCTGCCAATGCAAAATCAATTTATAATGATCGATTCGGCACAGAATCCTGAATCGTGAATTGTACGTAGAACATCTGGTCAACGTGACATCTGCCCAGCATTGCAACGGGCTCTGTTAACGATGGGCGTTAAAATCACGTCGTACTAGGGAACAAATGACTTGTGAATGGGGTGGAACGCTACGAAAGCAATGAAAATTCACTTAGGGATCTTTACGAAGACTTTCTTGCCGCTAGGAAAATTTAATGTGTTCCTACAGCTATTTTCTTCTTCGACGTTCGTATAGTTTAGTGGAAAATTCTGTCGTTTTTCCAGTAGACCCTCAAAAAACGCTGTAATCAGTTATGATCAAAAAATGGCCACTTCATAACTATTTATTCCTGCCCTCGAAATTTTTTTCTTCAGCGCCTCGATTCTTCTCGAATATATACGATTCAAGACAATTTTTATGCCAAAGATTCCGCTTGACCCACTTTTCCATCAACACCTGCAGATCCATCCTCACCATCGCTTCCATGAGCACCTGGGTTACCTTTTGGGCCTGGAGGGCCAGCAGGGCAATTTGTTGTCAGAGAACATTCTGGAATGGTATAGGTCTTTAAACTGACTCCCCAGCGAATTTCTCTTTATTTACCTATTTTATGTAAGCTATGAGGTGAGCTATGGATAAAAGGGTTACTCAAATGAAAGGAGAACATGAAAATAGTGACAGCACTAAAAATCAATAAAAATGTGTACAGAAGGGTAAAATTTAAGGTAAAAAGTAAAGGGTAGAGGGCAAAGAGCTTTGAGGCAATTTTGATGGTTTGAGGAAGTATTCAAGAAGCTAGATATAAACTCGACCACAAGTCTGCATTCGAAATAAAGGGAACTCACTGCACTCGGGAACTTTTTCGACAGCCTCTGCTTGGATTTCATATTCGACGGCTCCACTATAGCCTGGGGAGCCATAAGCGGATGCATCGCTACCAATTGAGTATGGATTGGAGCTGAAATCCAAACTACGCTCGATCTTCAAGACGATTTCAGGAAACACAATGGTAAAGAGTTCACCTGGCAGAGGTGGGGTAAGAGTACGAATCAACAGGGTGGTTGTACCCACTTACATCACCCTAAAGTAAGAAATCCTGGAGTAAGTTGTAGTAGACTCCAAAACATTCACAGATTTGTTATCTTTATTGTGAAGGCTGAGTCAATTTTTAATTATTTACTAGGGCATTGTTGCGCTTTCCTTAAGCATCCCATAAATATTCTGAATTATTATTTCAGAGATCAAAAAAAACAATCAAACAAGCAGAACATACTCACCACATTGTCACTATCTTGTAGGTCGTCGTTAGCGACCTAAAAAAGCTCGAGAAAGAACCTTTATTTTTGCAATTTCCGCTATACTAATGACAGTCCTTAAGGAAAACACTTGCGAGAAATACGTACAGTGCCGTCGCGGGTATTAATAGATGCTGCGTAGTCCGCCTGTTGCGATGAGAATCTTCTATTGACGACTCCAACTCTGGCTGCTGTTGAGAGTCTGTTCAGCTTGTGAAAAACCTGATATTTAAACAAGTCACTTTTATTGTGAGTGATTGTATAAGTAAATAGAGAAGTAAAGAGAACCAGGGTAAATAATAAACCCGCCTCCCATGGTATCCCATAAGTGTGCTAATAAGAGCTGCCATCGCCATTATCGCTACTACTTTGAAAGATCGGAACGAAATGAAGGGGCATGAGGCTTCAATATGACCTTATGGTGATCCAGATTATGGTAAGAATGTTAGCACTTCGCAGGAACTATGTACAGCTATTGTTCTCTAATTCCTTATATGGTGTTTATCTTTGACCTCTTTCTAATACTAAGTCGCTGCCCTGCATTACATAACCCCCTTAAGCAATTTTAGCACGAATTTTCTTCGGAGCTTCTTCATAAAACTTTTTCTTTGCACAAGAATGTCGCCTGAGATCATTTACTTTGAAGGAAGAGAAAGCTACGCAGCAGTGTTGTTGCTGAGATCTTCGCTATGACACCGCAGACAGCAAATAGTCATTGGATCCGTTGAAGCAGAAAGCTCTCTCACTAGAGTATTTATTTATTTATTTATTTATTTATTTATTTATTTATTTATTTATTTATTTATTCGTTCATATTTTTTTTAGAATGCTGCATGAAAATCGTTAAGTTCCATCTGATAGAAGTCAGGGCTTACCCTCCTATCCAACACTCCGATTAATGAAAAAAGATACAGCGACTAGGTAAAAATCTAAGAGAGTGAAATTGCTTAAGAGTGAAGGGTCTAGATTCACGATGTTGGAGCTTTCTTGGATTTTCCAGTGCTTGAAAGCAAGAAAGTGAAGATAGAAAAGGTGGAAATTCGGATCAGCAAATGTCAGAATGTCGACGGATCGGATTTGAGAATTCATATCGCTACTGTTACGTGGACGTGGCAAGGAAACATAGGAGAAAAAGGAAAAGAGGGGATGAAATAGATTGATGACAATAGAGGAAAAACTTCTATAGTGTAATAGTAACAAAGTAGGTCAGTAAGATGATAATTGTAGTATTTCGAAGTAACGGTCAAAATGGCGCACTTCTCTGCGTTGGCGGAGGGTAGCAGAGTTGACATTTAGCTCTCGTAGAATTTTCCACGAATTTGCACTATGTTCCTGGAATAAATTATAGTAATTGTTAGGTTTTCTTACATGCAAAAAAGATAAAAGAGTCTTACGTCGACATCACGGTTGACTTGAAGAATGCAGTCTTCCACATGTTTCAGCTCATTTCGAACCAAAACCAGGAGCACAAGGCAAACAGTTACGGTGCAAAAACTCGCCACAGTTACCATTATCAATGAAACATGTTCCTTCAGTGTTTCCCAGCATTTCATAGCTCTAAATATCAACAATGTCAAGGTTGGAGAAATGATAGCAAAACTAAAGAGGTGAGGGGACGAGCGCCAGAGGTGGAAATGCATCCTAACAGGTGGGATGCGCACGACACATTCGTTCCTTTCGGGAACGAGGTGTGTCCAGCGCGGCAGGTGGGCCGTTTACGATTTCGGACACGGATTTAACCTCAGACCGCCACACCTCGCAGTTCTGGCAGTTCCGGTAGATGTGAGATTTCAATCTAGAAGGAATCTGCAGGGAATAGGAATATACGGCAATTCTTTTTCTCTAGTAGTTTGAAAGTTTTCGCTGTCAACTTCATCCATGAAAGGAACCAGCATGTGACATGCATACATACTCACGTCTGGAAGGGATATCATGAATCCCAGGAGAAACAGGGGGTGTTTCTTATTTGGTTCTCATGCTGACGTTTGTAGAAGAGCCATATAATGGTAATAAACAGATCATTTTTGCTCTGATGGTTCACAAACTCTCGAAAAAGAAAACTTTAACATTTCGATTTTAAAGATTTTCCGAAAATGTGCACAGCTGAAGAAGTAAGTGTTTTTATTGGTTAGAGGTGCATCCACGTTACTTTCCATTATCTAACTGAAATTTCACCCATGGATAGCTTTGCTAATGGAGCCTGTTGCGAATAGCCAGCGAGGGAACGAGAACTTTGTGAAGAATATGCTTCTTGAAAAGATTAAGCTTTTAGATTTATGCTGGTTTTTAACTGTTCTAGAAATGTCGTAGTGGTAAGCATCTAAGCCATTTGAGCCATTTAAGCCAAACTAGCACCACAATTTGATTTTTCACCTAATTATTCTTCTTCGGCGCTCATTTCCATTTTCAGACAAGAGCACTGAGCAGGAATTTATCCATTGGTATCCGGAGAATTTAATCAGTAGCTGCATCGCTTAAAATATTTTACAGCTTTCTCTTTAACTGAGTCTAGTGGTTCCCGTTACCATGTTAACTCGGCCCACAAATTTATCATTACTAGAATTGCTTGTTTTTCACATCTTGATTCCATTGTCCACTTCCCGCTCCTGCCTTCCATCGAACAATTTTATGGACGGTAATCGATAGTTGGCCGCAAAATTTACAATGATAATTGCATGGGCAGAGCCGGGAACGTCCCACTATGTGTCACTAATTCAATCTTTGATACGTACGAGCAAAAATTATCCTTTAAATTGAGACCTGGAAAGATTGCGAATGGCAATGGTTCGGATGGCAACATTGCTATCATCTGATTTATCTATTTAGACTTCTCCCTCGCTGAATGGATTTTTTTTTGCGGATCCTCACCGCGTAGACTGTGTAAGAGAGGTTTTCGCAAACCAAATACTTTCAGCTTTCTCAATGATTTGTCCGAAATACCAACCACGAACAAGGCCTTATTGGAAGTTCAACTGCTGCTACGACATGCAAAATGCAATACAAGGAAGGGATAGCGACCAGGAAATGTAGCTGCGCACCCTTTCTGGGAAGTAGGCCTCACAATTAGAACCAGGGATGAACGGAAATATCAAGTTAAAGCGAAAGTTCACGGAAGTTAACGGAATTTGGGAGAAATATGGGAGATCTGGAGGGATAAAAACAGCATTATGACTTGGCATGAACTAGCTGTTGCCAATCCTTCAGAAATCTGTGAGTTAGGTTTACGTGACCCAAAACTGAGCAACTTCCAATTTCCCGGAACCAAAATTCTGATCATCCCTCACCGCAATGGAGGACGAATTCAGTACATGAGAGCTGCTAGCATGGGATCACCAAATTGCAAACTAATCATGCAGCAACTTGCAAGTTACAGGGAACTCCAAATGTACGCGGACAAGGGTCGGGATCGCGGCGCGGCTCTCATGGGCAGAGACACGGGCTCTCTGCATGCTGAGCGCCTGCGTCTCTGCCCAAGAGAGCCGCGCCGCGGTCCGAACCCTTGTCCGCGTACATTTGGAGTTCCCTGTATGTTTAGGGAAAAAACTTTAACTAAAATGGCTATTCTCCCAGAAAACCTGATGAAATGTTAAAAAGTTATTTGGTTCAAACTAGATGTGTCCTTTCTGGGGAAGAAAATATTGAGCGTTGTTTGAAGTATAATAGTTCCCTGATGTACAATTTTTTAGTAGCTCCGGAAACCAAACAATTCCTACCCATGTTTGCTGTGAAATAAACACATAATCAAAATAATTTATTTCTGCCTATAATTTGAAACAGTTCAGGTACATAAGGAAATATCGTATCCTAAAGATACAATTCAAGATTTTTCCAAATACTACTTCGGATCTGCCAAGCGCAATGCTGACTTTGGTAGATGCGTGTCCCACTGATTATCCCACTTCACACAACAGCAAGTGTTGAATACAAGCTGGAAAAACAGCCAACGAGATATTGAGAAAACTGGAAGAAATGGATTGATCCAGAGCTGATGTACTTTTGTTATTTTCCCTTTCATAAATGGCATGTGGTGCTTCAATGGTTTCCAGTTCTCATAGTTGATTACAGTGCCATCGTCCAAGTCTCTTTCAAGTATGGCTCCCACACACCTTTCAACCTCGTTTCCACAACCGAAACATCTGAAAATTCTAGAGAGTTGACTGGGTGCATAAAAACAAAAGGGAGTTCGTAGCATAAACCAATTCTTACTCCAGCCATTTCGTTGTTTCTCGGTAACCAGCAAACCTTGAGGAGTTTTTGTTTCAGATCACAAAAAATATTTTATTAGGTAAGTACTAAGGAGTCTGTGCAGAGATTACCTAACAAAAGACATCCAATAAGGTTCGATAGCATTCGCCTTCCACTGGACTCTGTCACCAACGTGGAACACTTCTGGCAAGCACAATTTTACGAGCCCGGGTAAATTGTAGAACTGTAAATGGTTTTTTTTTTGACAGGATCAAGCCAGGTTGCTCGGATGACGAATCAAGCTCCGGGAACAAAATAACGAAATAATACTCAAACATGAGCTGGGTTGGACACCTCTGACTCAACCTTATTACCAACCTCAGCTTCCCGTCGAAGACTCTCACGTGCATCCAAATCACTTGGAGGAATAAAACTTTCACCTTCTCTCAAGTAATTCAGAACCTTAAACGGAAACTTAAGGGATCGTATGGAACTTAAGGGATCGTATGTCTAGTATTTCTATAGAAAATCTATTTGAAAGGATTACTAAGGTACCAATGGAAAATAGGTGGGATCCCGATCCACGAACAGCTCGCCTTGCCCCCGCCAACGGTCTGCAACCATAATGGACAACATCTGAAGTGAAACCGCTCTCTTTTTATGAAGCAAAATTATCTTGAAGCAGGAGTGGCGAGTATGAAGAAACCCACCGTGCCGTTTAATCTCGTTAGGGTTGTTAGAGAAGTTTCGAACTTGCCACCACCCACGTTTATCTTAACTCTTTCACTGTATCCGGACTGTTGCCCCTCCATCTGAAATTTTTACCAGAGATGGTGATAACTGCTGCAACGAAAAATATGAAGGCGAAAAACGAAAAATTATAAAATTTTGCAGACTGGGGACACTAACTTTTAACTTTTTCAGCATTTTATTAGCATGAACATGTCGAACTGTAGCAAAATTAATGACAAGATGACTGCGCACACGCATAACTCAAAATTCTAACTCAAACTGAAATTTCCAAATACTCTATGTATGAGAACGCACAACATGGGGAGACCGTCAGTGGCAACAGCTTCAAATGAACTCTCCTGTGGAGGCGATTTCGAAAAACTAGCGATAGTAGTGATATGGATTCATCGTATCATTGTTGCAGTAATTATAAACACTACGTGCCTGCTAGGGATTCTATAAGAGGAGTGAAGCCATCTCCTCCTACGTGGATTAAGCAGGAGTTTTCAGGCTAGAAAATATTATAAGATGTCCACAAATTACGCGGTCAATCAGGTATCGCTGCTGCAAAATCAAAGGAATGTGATGCTAATGATTATCGCATGAAGGAAAGTAACTCTGACATTTTAGTGATTTATCCATGGGACAGTCACGTCGCACGGCCACACCACCCTTTACTTCGTGCCCTGTGCGGAACTAAGAAATGTCGTGATGGTATTTCTGCCATCAATTTTTGTCAACCAACAGCTTCGATGAAGTAAACACTCCTCCCGGCCTTGGAACCTTTCAGCCTAGGGATCTTACTCTATATAAAGCGCAGACCCCCCATCGCCGCGCGAGGGATGACAGGTCACGCTGTCATTGATCCACTCGCCTCGCCCCACCTCTTTTGCCCGCCGCCAATTGCGAAAATCGACACGCCCAATGACACGCCCATGTATATGTATGTGTACAACATGGAAATCTTCAATTAGGACACCTAATTTGCAACGAAAACGGAATATCTTGGATCTTTAAAGCAGAGTGGGAGAACCACTGATGAAGCGAGTGTGATTTCGCAATCAGAGCCGTGAATCATCCAAATACAGCAGAGTTGCACTGGAAAAAAATGGAAATTTTCGCTGCACTCCTTCTAAAGCATTAAGTAGTAATGGCAATTAGAAACTAACGGTCAGGGGAACAAATGGTGCACTCCATGAGCTTAATATTGTGCTTACAAAATAGGAATAGAACCTTTACACAGTTTATTCCTGTTAAAAGCTAATTGTGCCCGAACCATAACAATTTCGACTTTCAGCGCTATCCCAAATGAAAACGACTTGACCACGTGAGGACCTGTGTTGCTACTCATATAAGGGACCATGTAAAAGCTCTTTATATTGAAAATAATAAGAGTTAACCTCCAAACCACTTAGGAGCTACGCAGCTTCGCAGAAAATCACTGTCATTCGCGAAGCGCGGCGAAGCTGCGCTTCGTGTGGATGACAGTGATTAATTAAGGTCCTCAATTACTTGAGGGAAGCAGAGTACTTTATTCCTCCAAGTGAAATCAGATGGTCAGATGTTCGGGAAAGTCTTCGACGAGAAGTTGAGGTACTTATGTTCTGACGAGTGAGTGAGGTGCCTTCCCTGTTTCTGTCACAGATTTCCGCGCAGCCTGTGACAGGAATCCTGGCTTTTGCAAACGTGGCGGGTAGCAGTAGCATCGGCCGTGGCCGTAGCAGCAGTAGCAGCTTGATCGTACCCTGCATTTAAGCTTACATTGGAGACGCAGACCAACAGAAAAAAGGTCTTTCAAGATTGTGCTCGTGCATTACCATCCAGAGAAGAGTAATTCCAATATTCCTTCTCTGAAACACACGAAGTGCGTAACATTCAGAGAAAATGCTGCATTTGAATGCGAAGGAAGAAATTTTGATTTTGAGATGATGCACAATGAAATTTTTAACGACCCTCAGTAAGCGGGACAAGAATTTCTTCATACAAATATATAGGGAGCGGTTTCCCAAGTAGAATTACTCTTCAGAACACGGGTGGCATAGGAAACATAGCATTAACCCTCAAACATGAAGAATTTCGTCGTAGGTTTGCAGAAAGTCACTGCTAGCTGCGAGGCGTAGCGAAGCTGTGCTTCGCTCTTACATACAGCACTCACGATTACCTTCTCATTGCTGCTTGACAGTGCCCTCAGTTGAGGGAGTAGGACAAGATAGCAGAGCAGGACATTGCCTTTCTGCTCCTTCAGCTTCCACCAATTGATGCGCTGTTGGTCTGTTCTTCGCACGGTCTTTTTCGGACGCCAGATTTTCAAGTCCATGACGAGCAGATAGTGCTCTGCAGCGACGTGGTCCGAAGGAATAACCTTTGTATCCACTCGAACGTTACGATCTCGTCGCAGTAGCATCCAAAAGTCGATTTGTGCTCCTCGTGCCGTTCCAGTGAAGGTGACCAGGTGCGGCTTTTTCCGTCATCCAGCGTTTCAAGCCGCATTGGTAACCGTGGATGCTGTTGCTTGTGCTGGCGAACTAATGTCTTCAGCTGGCCGCTTCCCTTAGCAGGTAACCTTCGCATACTTTCACACCTGATCGGGCGGGGCAGCGGGCGTCGCTTTTGGGGACGCCCAAGCAAACACGATCTTATCGAAGTAAATATTAATGAGACGGGAGGAGCTTTCATATACCGTTTGTCATGACAGCCTGGCTTCGTAATCGGGAAGTCCTAGGTCTCTGATTTTCCTTATCTCCCTTAAGCTACATTTATAGTACATCGGGGTCCAATCCGGTCGGATAAGAAAAGATACGTATCGATCCTCGTCGAATAGATACGGATAAGGATCGATACGCAAATATTTTCTCTTACTCGACCCGATCGGGCTCCGATGCACTATAATGTAGCTTTATTCTCCGCAAAATTGTGTTCTATTAAAGCAGATATCACTTATCAGAAACCTTAATGATAACAAACACAGGATTTATAGAAAATACAGCTTTATTAGAATTTATAGCTTATGGAAAATCAATGTTTGTCTATTAAGGCAGCGGTGCAGTTTGCTTCAGCCCAAATTGCACAATCCATCCGACTCCTTGCAAGCCGCTGTGCAACCAGAGCAGATGTCGCCAGTTTCATAGATGGGTTGGTTGAGAATATTGCCACTGGAAATATAATTACCGTACCTCAGATTATTACCACATCTAATTTATTTAATTGATTATTAACTTAATTATTTAATCTGATTTACTCAATGGTGCACCAAGAACTAAAACGAGCGGAGAAGGTAAAACTCGACAATAATGGATACCTGTTTCCCCTTATCTCGGTTTTTTGACCGCCACAGTTACCAAAAACGCGGTGTTTATATACTTCTCGAAGAATTTAGAAAAAACGCAATCGTTCCGGATGAAACTTACGCTGGACTATAACGGCACACAATAAACGTTGAAAAGCCACAGGTTTGTATCCCACAGCCGAGTTTTATACTTTTTGCCCAAGCCATCTGAAAAGAGTGTCTTCTCCTTTCATTCAGTTTTCATTCAAATGCATGTGTCTTAGT